>JBBPUL010000120.1:0-36653 GCA_038094675.1 Spongispora temasekensis
CACTATGAAACACTATGAAATTCACAAATACTATGAGATACTATGAGACACTATAAAAACTATGAAATACTAGGAACACTATGAGACACTATGAGAGTACTATGAAAGCTCTGTCAAGATGGACCCTTACTATGAGCACTATGGTACTGTCCAGCACTGTCCAGCACTGTCAAGTTACTCCTGATTTTGCTGATGACTGGCAAGCAGAAGTTGCATCCTGAACCAGGGAAAGAGCCTGAGGGATGTATTAGGTGCACTCTTGATTGGATGTACCCCAGATGGTACAGAGTCTCCACTGAGTGGGATTTGGGTGTTTGGTACCCACGCACCTACTGAAGAGTCGAAGACAGCTGAAAAAGGGAAAAGGGAAAAGGAATACATATGTGCTCGAAATGAATGACGATGGGCGGAGATAAAGTGATGAAGCTAGAGGGTTGTGATAAAGTGGAGAGGGCATCGGCCCGGAGGATCGAAGAGATCAGCGATGAATAGTGTTGTGCCGGCCCGGCCTGAAGCCGCCAAGCCACTCAAGCCGAGCCCTTAGGGGCCGGGCCCAAGCCGGGCCGTCATAGGGGCCTGAGGCGGCCCGGGGCTCGGCCTCGGGTTTAGTAAAGCCGAAGCCGAGCCGTAGAGCCGTCAAAGCCGTGACCTCACTGTCTCAGCCTGCACAGCCTTCCTGGCTTCCATGTCCCCGCCTTGCAACATGCATGCTACACGCACGCGGCACGCACACATGCCCCCACCACCTCCGTCCTCGTCTCACCGTGCGCGCACACATCATGGGCCTACCTCGTCTTGCAACGCATACACTCACCCCGGAACTGTCCTTGTCCATCCCGTCTCGCAACGCGCACGCTGCATGCGCTCACCCTGGACCCATCCTTGCCTTCCCTCGGCATGCTGTATGCATGCACACATGCGCGTCCTCGCCCGCTCTCGTCTTGCAATGCACGCACGCACTCACCCGGAACCGTCGTCTCGCAACGCGGGCGCTGCATTCACTCACCTCGGACCCAACCTCACCCGCCCTCGCCTCACAACGCGCGTGCTGCATGCACGCATGCCCTTACCCCAGACCCATCCTCGCCCGCCCCGTCTTGCAATGCGCACACTGCAAGCACGCATGCACGTCACAATGCTGACGGCACATGCATTGACGACAGCACGCCGACCAACGTGGCAATGTGCGCGCGTGCGAAGACGACCACGATGCGCTACCAAATGCATCAACTGGCGCGACGGCAACCACGACGACGACGGCAATGCGCCCGCACGTGCATGCACAGGCGAAGATGAGATGCGCTACCAAACAGTTGGCGCGATGGCAGCCACGACGACGACGACGACAGCAACAAGTCAGGCAATGCGCCGCATGCGTGCGAAGATGACGACGACGATGCACTACTTAATGTGCCAACTGGCCGGATGGCAGCCACGACGACGACGAGTCAATCAATGCATCCGCACACGAAGGCGGCGGCAACGAAGCAACGCGCCGCGTGCAAAGATGACGACTACGCGCTACCAAACGCACCAGCTGACGAACATCCGTGGTGGTGGATACTGCCCCAGATCCGGATGAAGCCAAGTCCGATGACGAGGCTGACGAAGGGGTCATTGACGATGACAAGTGTAGTAGCTAGCTACCGTATGTAGTAAAAATGACTTATCCTCTCGAGGCCACGGCTCGAGCCTAAGCCGCGGCTTCTAGGCTGGGCCGGGCCATCATTTAGGGCTTTGGGCGGCTCAAGGCCCGGCCTGTGATTTCGACAGGCCCAAGCCCCCTCAAGCCAAGCCCAAGCTGCGGCTTTCAGGCCGAGCCGGGCCGGCACAACACTAGCGATGAAGAGTTAGTTTCGATATTATGTTAGAGTCGGGCTCCTTACGATCACTCGAAGAGAGTAAAAGTTTTGGAATATCGAAACTAGGGAAATATGATACAAGAGACGACTACTTATATACGACAAGACATGCGTTATACTCGTGTAACTACGTCATAATCTAGACCGTTGTGAAATGTGACAGTGTGAAATGGTGAAATTTAAAATGAAGTCTAACACCTACCTCGTCACCGAGTAATCTACATATTATACAATAAGGGTATAATGCTTGGAGATTTGCCCGTACAAATGTCTGCTCAGAGACGAGGGGGAATGAATGATGCTGAGTCGGACTGCGGAGGAGCAAGTGATTATGATACAATACATACTGGAAAGGACTAAGTGACTACGCGAAAAACACGACTTCTAAGCAAGGGACGCAAAACCAACTTCCTCCATTCCGTAATCAAACACGGTATAGACACTCCGAAGAAAGGGGGCCCCGAAGGACCAGAATGCTGTCAGAACACTGCTCAGCTTAATGCACCCCAACCACAAAGGGAAAACCTCACCGGGACTCCTTCTCACACTGACAATAGCACTAAAACAATCGGGTGATCCGTCATAGGTTGGTCCGAGGTTCATGAGCTCAGGTGGGATCTTGAACCGTCTGCCGCCAATAGTAAAGGCAATTCGGGGGAATTTTGCGCATGGGACTACAGGTTATCAACAAAGTTCCAGTATCTGATGCGGCCATAAATCGAAATACGTACGACTGTAGAAACCATTCCTGACGAGTGTGCCACCAGTGTCCTGGTACAGCACAGCAACTCGTGAGTGGTCTCCAATGATAAGACTAGCACCAGTATCGATGATTGCCTTGATTCCTCTCGGAGCAACATTCTTGTTCCCAAAGTGAATACTGTCCACCTTTATTTCCCAGTATCCCCGCTGAATTGGCAATTCATATGAGTGAATATTCATGCGGTATGCATCCTTCGTGTCTGCATACCGGGTCAATTACAGACGCGTAGGTCATCCTGCCACTGAACAGGAAAGAGTTCGCTCCCCCGATGTAGAGCTCGCCTCCTTCAGAGGTGAGTTTCAATGAGAACACTGGATTGATCACCTTGCCCTCTTCGACCAGTGTTCCAAACAAGGTTTGTGCAGGATAGTCTGAAAGAGTGAGGAATGCCATTCCTAACAAGCCATCTGCAGGAAAACCATTTTCGGTTCGGTATGTATAGGAATATGCATCTGCCACGCCAATCGTCTGAATATCTGCCTACCCGATAATGGTCAAAAACACATCGATAAACAATGCTGAACAGCATACTGTGAAGCCAGCAATTGTGACGTTATCGGCATATTGCCTCCCGGAGACAACCGAATCCTCATATTTGTATCCACTGCCTGCATCGCCGAAGTAAATCTCGAACTCTTCATCTTTATATTTGGCTGTCCGAGATGAACCAGGGTTCCAACGTGCGTGTCCGAGGCAGGTAAAATCACAGAATGGCCCTGGTAAGAAGAGATCCCTGTATAAATTAAGAAAAAAAGCCCGGGTTGCACGAAATGCACTTACGCACATGCAGTGTCGATGGCAACTGCATGGATATCATGGTCAACACAGGTGCTACTTCATCTTCGTGATAAAATAATCCTACCGGTGAAGGGCTGAGATTCACTGCCGACCGTAATGGTGGCGTACCAGTACTTATTGTAATAATCTCTCAAGGGCGCACCGGCACCAGGCTTCATTATTCTCTTCCATTCCTTTACTCCTTCCACATTAGAGCGGTATGCATATCCTGTGTTCCGCTTGTAATTGTGAAAGCCACGGAGAGTTTTACTATGTATAATAAAGGTTAAAGAATCGCAAGGTACACGAAAGGGACCTACGCATTGACAAATTCAACATGAGAGAAAAGTGCATCAAAATTAACCGTGTCGTTTGGATGCAGCCAGAAAGAGGAAGCATTTCTGGAAAGTGATGTGGCGATCCCAGAATTAGAATTATGATCTAGCCCTGAGACTGGCACTGCGACAGCCAGACCGACGAATGCAAGGATAATCATGGCGAGTGTGGGGTGCATTAGGGTGAGATGGGAATAAAACATGAAATCGAAGGTCTTGAAATTTACAGTAATTGTTGTCAAGAAATACCCCAGAACGCAACCGTAGAGATCCGGTACCGCTTATCGGGACAGTATAACGGCCCCGGATCTCCACGGTTGCGTTCTTGGGTGTGACGGGCAGGACGAGCCAACGAAGATACGTACTGGCAAGGATCAAACAAATCAAAGAGACTTAGCGAAGGAAGTGTAGCAGCTCGGTGATGAAGGCGGCGTATCATTAAGCGCGCACATGTGATATCCATACATCTGTCTGTAGCTTGAATCTTCGCGGACAAACCAGTCATCACTGACAACCAAGTTAGCGAAATATCGCCTCGTTTCAACGCCGAATAAGGTCAAGTATTTGATTATAGCCTATGAGAGTGAATCATAAGGAATCATATGGCTAGCATGAATTCTACGTGACGTGGCCGTGTGGTAGCTTACCCCCGTAGCGATCAATACCAGTCGATGCCGTGGTAGGCTTCGACTGGACAGTAGATTTCTGTCGATCAATGACATGATTCTTGTGGTGAGGGACATGAGAACATAGAAAGCTCACCGTGAGAAGTCAGATTTTGCTTGATTCATCCGAAGCCATATTTAAGAAGCCCAGGTGTTCACCAGAGAGAAGACGCGCCTGGAATTCGTATTCCATATGCATCTTTCATTTCTTTCTGTCTGTCGAGGTTCAACACTCTGATTTGGACAGAAAGGCGACGCGGGCCCGTACGGCCAATCGTATCAGTGCGGTCGGTTGTCGGAGCCTGAAAAACACCACCCGCTACCATTAGGCGAGCACGGCGAGTGGAATAAACGATACCTCTCCAACACGAGTCCTCCCGGCGGATACTCTTGCATCAGTTCAAGCAAATCATCATTCGATTGGCGAAGTCACGACTCAATGGTTGTCTTTTCTGTTCCTTTCGAGCCTGTGTCATGTGCTTGTGTGGATCAGGCTTTCAAAGAGTACTAGTACTTCACTCGTTTGGCATTATTGTCACGGTGTTGAGAGAAGCTCTTCTTTGCTTCTTAGGTCTCGAGCCGCAACATTCGGATGGGGGCAGCCGCAAGGCTTCCACCTTTAGAGACTCCACCATGGCTCACCGTCGTCTTCCAGAAAAAACGTGTGCGTTTCGCTTGATGACTCTTGAACGCACGTTCTGACGAGCTCTTTGTCCTCCTACGCAGTACAGTTACGGAGTTTTTGATGGTTCGATCCCTCTGGACCATTCATGGGCTGACCGTCCGACCCGGCCGCCTGAAAGGTGGCGACCCGCAACGAAATTGCGAATGCCAGTGGCGCGTGGTTTACCGCATGTTTCTTACACCTGCCAACGGGGAACGATGTTACGGAAACGGATGCGGATGTGGGGGTACTCGAGTAGAAGCCAGTCGCCAACTTAATGGTCGAACTGCCACTGGTACGCCCCATGTCTCTGCGATGTCTTGTTGTCGACTCGCTCGATTGTGGTCCGGGTTAGAGCGCTCCAGTGCACTGTCATTGCGCACTTGCGACACAAGGCTGCACGACGGACTTTTGAGTCATCACCACACACTTGAGGCATGCCAAACGGGTGCTTCAAGTTGGCCGCCCACTCCGATTAGAGAGCCCGACACTGGCAAGACTCGAGGATCACCTTCGCGCCTATCTCTCTCCCGCTCCCTCTCATTTCATTCTTGGTCACACACTTTGGCCAAAGTGTTTCCGAAGCATGCAGCGTTTGTCATACAATCTGGTGGTGCGTGTTGGAAATCCAAGTCACTTTAGCGGTAATGCTAACACCGTGTTACGACCCGGTTTCTACTTCGTAGACAGCCGGTCCAGATGGAGGGGAAAGCAGACAAAGAAGAAAAAGGAAAAGAAAATAGAGTTGGACGTCTTCGTTCCAGTCTGTGTGTGTATGTCGTCGGTCATGTCAGCTATGATACACAACGTCGTAAGAGGTTGTAATGTATAGATGTATAGATATCAAATGATAAGAAAAGAAAAGAAAAATGAGGGGAGAGGGAAGAACAAGGGAAAAAAAGGATTGCGGATAAGACGTTCTATGATATGCCATGCAAACAGAAAAAAAGCGTCATCTTGCCTAGAAAAAAAAAAGATCAGCAAATCAACCCTACTCACACCATCCTTATCCATTCGCACCCCTCGGTCCTCACCATCACCGCTCCCCAAATCGCTCCTTCCAGCTCTCCACTACCTCTTCACCGTTGAAAACCTCCCCAAGCACTTCTCTGACATCCTCCACATACACGAACCGTATCCCCGTTTTGACACTCTCCGGCACGTTCTCCTCTATATCCGCTCGGTTCGCAGCAGGTGCTAAAATCGTCTTGATCCCCGCCCGGTGCGCCGCCAAAATCTTCTCCTTTAAACCACCCACCGGCAGGACTTGACCAACCAATGAAATCTCACCCGTCATGGCTGTGTGTGTGTGTGTGTGTCAGCATACCGTGAGAACCAAAAAGTTCAACGAGGGACGTACCGATATCCGGACTGATCCGCGTCCTCGTAAACAAGGACACAAACGCGGACAAGATCGCCGTCCCTGCGCTCGGCCCTTCCTTACCGATGCTTCCCTCTGGCATGTGCACATGCACGTCTCGATTCGTCAAGAAACACGGATCTTCGCGCGAGGATGCGATCCCGAGCTCATACGCGTGCGCCTTGACCCAACTTAATCCAATCTGTGCACTCTCGCGGATGACTTCGCCCAGTTTGCCCGTTAGCTGGAGGTTGCCTTTGCCGGGCATGCTCTTTTATAGAGCACGCGTGAGCATCGAGTGGGTACATATGCAAAAACTTGGGTTCAAGGCCTCACCGTGACTTCGACGGGCATGACAGCACCCGATCCATTGCCCAGATACCCAAGCCCCGTGCTCACCCCCGGAGGTGGTGGCGTCACGTACATCCGGTCCTTGTGATACAATGGAGGACCGACATAGTCCTTCAAGTTCTCTGGCGTGATCCTCACGTGAATATCCTCGGGGACTCGTAGCGGCTGGCGTTCCTGTGTCGTCACCGTATTGTTTTTTTCCGGCTCCGACGACTCAGGCGAATCAAAAGTCGATGAAGATTCATCTTCGGCAGTGGGAGACGAGACTTCGTTTGGTTCATTTGGTGGTGGCTCTTGAGATTCTACCGTCGGCAACTCCGCACCAGAAGCTTGCTGCTGAGGATTGGGCGTTGGCTCCGGGAATACATCCTCGCCTAGATCGAGAATCAGCTTGAGTGCAGCCTTTCGATATATCTACAACTTTTTGAGTTACTACCCCCACGCATCCACAGGAGGCGTACCTTGTCAATGTGCTTCTTCAAATTCCGCACCCCACTCTCGCGGCAGTAATACTTGATCAACACATCCACGGTAGATGGGTCAATGAGAACGTCCGCGTCCTTGAGACCAGAGGATTCCTTTGCTTGAGGGCCAAGGTATTTCTCCGCAATGACACACTTCTCCTCCGACACGTAGCCACTTACTTCCAGAACCTCCATTCGATCGAGTAAAGGGGCGGGTATGGTATCCAACGTGTTGGCTAGCATCATGAGTCTGCAATGTCCCCGCGCAGAGATGACGCTATCTACTCACCAGTGCAAACAAAAAGAACACGGGACAAGTCGACAGGGACATCCATGCTGGTGTGCTGTGTCAACACATCATTCACAAGCAGAGAAATCCTACGCACTAATGATCCAAGAACCCGTTGTTCTGCTCAGGATCCAGCATCTCCAGCAGCGCACTCGCAGGATCGCCGTTAATCCCTCTGCCAATCTTGTCCACTTCATCAATCAATACCAGCGGGTTTTCCGTCCCAACTCTCTTGAGTGCCTGAATGATCTTGCCAGGCAGTGCGCCGACGTACGTCCGCCTGTGTCCCTTGATCTCGGCTACATCGGTCAAACCGCCAACGGAAAAGCGGAAGAATTGGCGCTTGAGCGCACGCGCAATAGATTTGCCAATAGACGTTTTCCCGACGCCAGGAGGACCAACGAGGCAAATGATCTTGCCTTCGACCGTTCCGCGGAGCTTTCCAACTGCAAGGAATTCAAGGATGCGATCCTTGACGTCCTTGAGACCATAATGGTCTTCGTCGAGTACCGTTTGGGCGTGGGAAATGGAATAGTTTTCTGGAGAGTGCTGGCCCCAAGGTATCTGAAAAAAAAGTATTGAGTACAAAGGACGAATACGAAGAGGACAAGGGTCTGACCTGGGTGAGCCATTCGAGGTAGTTGCGCGTCACGTTTGCCTCAGAAGCCGCAGGCTCCAAGCCCATGAGCTTGTTCAATTCCTCGTCAAAGACTTTGCGAACGCCTTCAGGCATCTTCAACAAGGCGGCACGCTCCCTAAACTTTTCGATGAGCTTGTCCTTGCCGTCGGACTCCATACCAAGCTCCTTTTTAATGCCCTTGAGCTGCTCCATTAGATAGTACTCGCGTTGTCTCTTGGCAATCTTGCTGTCAACGTCGCGGGAAAGCTTGCTCTGCAACTGGGCATTGATGAGTTCCTTCTTGAGGACCAAGAGCGCCTTGCGCAGGCGGTCTTCGACAGTGAGAGATTCCAAGACGTCCTGTAGTTCGCCCACGTCGCCACTGGACACGGCTGCCGCAAAATCTGCGAGCTTGTCGGGTTCGTCAAAGACGTTTGATGCGACCTGGTTGATAGAGAAATTGGTGATCTGATCGCGGAATAGAGGGTTGAGCTGAGCAATATCCTTGAACACCGAGACGATTTCCGACATGAAGGCACGAATGTATTGGTCATCCTTGTTGTAGGGCTGAGTGAGGAGATTCTCTACGTGGACGATCGAAATGGCGTGATTGTGCAAAAAGGACGTTTGTACTGGACCTGTTGCAGCATGAAAATTAAAATGACAACACAAAAGACACGGTATTTACCGGGGGGAATTTGGTCCGGCGACGGGGAAGGTGGTGGCGTATCTGGTGGGGTGACAGTTTGGACATCCTCGGGTGCAATGTTGGCGAAGGGAGCATGTTCTCCAGCCTTGACCAGTTCCGTTATCTTTATCCGCCTGTGAGGATACAAGACGGCCGTGAGACCTTCTTCCTTTTCCTCTCCCGAGCCCGCGTTTGCAGAAAACACGCTCGTAATCTGCGCAAAAACGCCAACGGGATGTACTGAGTTGACGTCCGTGATGACGTCGCTGTCTGCATCCTCATCCTTGAGGAGGAAGGCACCGATGTAGGGCTGACCACGCTTCATCATCTCCTTGATGGCAGCGACGACGGCAGGATTGCGGACAACGACGGCCTTATAAAAGCCAGGAAAGAGCGGACGCCGGGCGATGGGGAGCGCGAGGACCTGTGGATAAACCTCCGGGACGGACTGCTTGGCGATCGAACTCGGCGTGGGAGTGCGCTGGGGTGGGCGAGAGTCTGCCGGGTCGTCCGAGCTGCCTCCCCCCGAGGACGACGACGAGGGGGGCGAACCTGCCGAAGATCCTGCTGGACTCTCGTCCTGCGAGCCGTCCATGCGTGCGTGGTCGCGGCGACTCCGCCTGGGCGATGACTCGGCAGTGTCTGCATCCTCCTCTGGCTCGGCGACGTCGGTAGGATCGTCTGACCTGTTATTCTGCCAGCGGGGATGGTGCAAGGGGGTCGAGGACCGTGCCGAGCAGGCTCTCGAATACGAAAAGGGCCTCTGAGAGCGTCCTGCTAATGGTATCGTGTGCAGGGGCGATGGTCGTCGAGGAGCCAAGTAGCGCGCACGAGGTGCAATGGCCACACGAAGGCTGCGCCCAAAGAACATGTCACGGCTGGCAGCTGTGGTCGAGCTGCACACCCTCGAAATAAAAGTGTAAGAGGGAAAATATGGAATTCCTACATAATTATCCCACGCCAGTTGCATTTATTTATTTATTGTTAGCTAACCTACATTCTTGAATATCTTACTTATTACTATTGCTACAGTAGAACCCCTTGTAACCCATACCATATATAACCCATGACCCCTCATAACCCATGAATTTTTGGAGTTCCCGAGTTGGTATGCAGGGAATTGCAACCATACCCAATACCAATACCCCATAATTCATGGCCTAAATCAATGGGTGAAAACCCATGTCTGTGGGGTTTTGGAATATCTGTCTAAATTTGGAATAAAAGTTATATAATTAATGCCAAACTTAACCCCAATATGGCAACTATGACCTGAATCCCATGCTATGCCCATGTCCACGCCCATAAAATCTATTGACCTTCTAAAAAAAGGGCTCGAGAAGCTGCAGAATCAGACTCGAGAGTGACAGGACTTGCTTAATGCCACATTAAAAGCTAATCAGCATGTTTCAGAAGCTGATGAAGAATGGCTCGACACTGGTGAAAATTTGGTGGAAGAGGTCTGTCTGGTTGACAAATTGGATGTAGTTGAGGACTACAAAAAAGCTATTAAACAATTGGATTCATGAGAACAGTCCATTGTTCAGAGGCTAATGGAGTTGGCCTGTGGGTGTACTCCATCAAACATATGTACATTTCCATGTTTTTGGGATTCTAATCAAATGTGCCATAGTAGGCTCCACACCAGACAGTGACATGACATTGAAAAAGGGCCAGGCACAACCAATCAAGCCCACTTGGTCAATGGATCAATGTGCTTAACTGGCATGACAGCAATGGTGCAAATCAGTCACAGACAGCCAGGCACTTTAATGAGATTGACCCATTCCTTCGATTAATGCAGCCAAAGATGTTAGAGTAGTTGAAAAAGGAGCTGATTTGGCAAAAGGAGCATGATGCTAGCTCAGGCTTGTCTCACTCAGTGAAACGAATACACCAGACTCAGCACCCAGAGATCACAGACATGCTTGACCTTTGAGTCTTGAAAGCAATGGCTGACAATATCTTATTGACTGGTGAGATCCTTCGTCAGAAGTGGAGGTCTTTTGCAAATCAGGCTGGTCTGCCACCAGATGAGCAGCTTAGTTTGAGCAATAGGTGGCTTGCTCAGTACAAGTGTTATGTCAGCTTAAAGCAGATAAAGCGACATGGTGAGGCAGGCTCTGTGAATCAAGAGACTGTTGAGAAGGAATGGTTGTGCATTCAAGAGCTAATCAAAGAGGGTGGATATGAGTGATGTGACATTTTCAATGTTGACGAGTCTGGTTTGTTCTATGCATTTGTTTTGTTCAATAATTTTTTAATGTGTCATTAAATTTGAATACAGGATGCCACCTGATCACGGGCTCTCTAGCAAGCAGCAATCTGGTGTCAAAGGGAAAAAAAATGAAATTAACCTACTTATTCACAATGAATGCAGATGGTTCGAAGAAACTAGTGCCACTAATTATTGGAAAGGCAAGAAAACACTGTGCATTCAAGAACAAGTCTGCAGAGCAGCTTGGCTTTCTCTATCATTACAATGCAAAGGCCTGGATGACAGCCTCGATTTACCAAGAGTGATTAGAGGGTTGAGATTATGTCCTCCAAAGGGAAGGTCAAAAGATTCTACTCCTCCAGGACAATTTCTTGGGTTATATCATGCCTGATAATCTTACCAACATCTATGTCAAAAACTTCAAACCAAATCTAACTACATACATTCAATCAAATGACCAAGGCATTATACACTGTTTTAAAGTACACTACCATGGTGCATTCATCAAATGTGCCATGGATCTCTATAAATCTGGTGTTACCCCATCTCACATCTATGATATTGACCAGCTTGAAGCAATGCAACTTGCTGATTATGCCTGAAATGAAGTTGACACTACATCCACTCAAAACTGCTGGAAAAAGGCTGGAATTCTACCAGAAGCTGTTACGATCGGCCCCTTTTCTTTTCCTTCTTCGCTATCTTTACCTTGTATTACTTAAACACGCACAGCCCTTCCCTTTAGTCAGTGTTCACGGCTGTGCATTTCCTTATCTCTTATCTGTGACTCACGCGTTCCATGACATTCCATGTAGTTCTATCACACACAGCCTTCTGACTCATTTCATGCTGTGTGTGACTCACTTCCCCTTATTTCCAGCTACCTAGTTTGGTTTTCTCTTATCGAGCTACAGCACTGCTTGGTCTGTGCGCAGGACTCTTTACATATAAATAGGGCGTAGCACAAGCCATGTGTCTCCAGCTTGAGCCTACTCGAGATAGCAATCTATTGCATCTTTGACCCTCTTGCTCCCCTCTGCTCTCCTTTCGAACCACTTGGCCTCGCAGCGTCTTCGCTCAAGAATACTCTGACCTCGTCTTCGACGTTGCTACATACTCGCCTAGGCGGAGTAGTGACCAGTCTCTGTGCATTACGCTCAGGACCTACGCCCCTCGCCTTCGTCTCGCGGCTTTAGGTTGCGCATCGAGTCTACAGCTGACGCTACCTGCGCCTGTTGTAACAAAAGGCTCAAGCTCTTCAAAACATGACTACCATTGTTGTAGATCGCAGCCATTTCGGCCCCTCCGTCACCTTTGAAGCGGCGCCCCCGCCCACCACCACCACCCCTCATAACCTCCCCCTCTTGGAGGTCCACTATGCCCCCTAGCCCTAGCTCCGGAACCACTACACCCCCTTCGCCACCCAGTCCCCCATTCCCGATGTCCTCTAAACCCACCGAACTTTGTCTCGCCCAACCCAAGGCCTTCACAGGCAAACAACGCGATGCCATGCCCTGGCTTCGCTCGGTCCTACGGTACCTCGCCGTTAATGTCGACATCTACTCGACAGATGAAAAGAAGATTGGTTTTGCCCTGTCATTTATGAATGACGGGAATGCCCTCACCTGGGCAGATACCTTTACAGAGAAAAGTATGCAAGGAACCAACATGGCCCTAGGATCTTGGGACGACTTTGTCAAAGAGTTCAAAGCTCACTTCGAGAGCCCCAACACCACCACCAATGCCCTAACCTGGTTGGCCACTTACTGCATCAACGAGCGACGCGATGGGACTTTCCAACCGTCCCTCAACCAATACATCTCTGAATTCCGCAACCAGGTCAGCCTAGCAGGGCTCAACGAGGCAGCCACCATCTGCCATTACTTCTCTACTGGCATCCCCCCATCACTCTCCGAAAAGGTGTACCTTATGGACACCGTCCCCACCACCATCGATGATTGGATCAAGAATGCCTCTCGTCTCGATGACCAGCATAAACGTGCTAAGCTTGTTGCTCGTCAGCACAAGCACTCCTCGACCCCTACCTTCGTCCCTCGCCCCACTCAGACCCCTCGTGACAAAGACCCCAATGCTATGGATGTGGACGCCATCCGCATTCCAAAACTCACTCCTAAGGAGCAAGAATGATGCTTCAAACAAGGACTCTGCCTCCAATGCAGAAAATCGGGTCATTTCTCCAATAAATGCCCCACTTTCAAGGATCTTCCCCCACGCCCCAAAACCAACCGAAAAGTCGCAAAGACTGAAGAAGAAATACCAGGTCTCATTGACGAGGATGATGACGAAGACCTCCATGTGGGAGTGGTGGGGATGAAGGATTTTTGAAAGGGAGGACTCCTTCGATGCAAGTACCTCCCCAACGTTTCATTTCTTGTGCGCCTGTATTAGTATCCACATCAAATAGAGCTATGCATATCCCCATTCAGCTCATGGTACCCTCGCACACCATGAAAGTCATTGACTCTCCCGCTCTCGTTGACTCTGGAGCGGAAATCTCTTGCCTTGACTGGGCTTTCGCCTGAAAACACAGACTCCCTCATACCCGCCTTGAACAACCTACCCGCGTCCACAATGTGGATCAATCCACGAACTCCAATGGAGATATCCTATTCTCCACTGAACTCTATGTCTCCGTCAGAGAAGGAGTTACCCAAAAGGTGCTCTTCTATCTCATGAACTGCGGCAAGGAAAACGTCATCCTTGGCCTCCCCTGGTTGCGTCTCGCTAACCCAACCATTGATTGGGAAAAGCAAACCATCTCCATCCCCAAGATCCTTGACCAATCCGCAGACCTCTATCATGCCTACGTCGCTGATCAAAAGCGACATGACTCCCACTACCGCGCCCCACCTCTACGAGGCTTCGGGGAAACCTCGATTCGGTGTGTCAACATGACTCCCGAAACTCATAAGCACCTGCACGCGTACCTGGATATCCAATCAGAAAAACAATGGCAGCACCAGACTCTTAGCCATTACTCCATTAACCGTGTCACTCGAGGGGGACCATACATTCTGCCCTCTGCAACCATCGCCCGCTACTCCGAAGCCACCAAACTTGCGGAGAAAGCTGGAACCCAGACCCAAGAAGTCACTCTGCCCCCAGAATACTTGGACTTCACCAAAGTCTTCGAGGAAAAGGACTGTGAGTCCCTTCCCCCGTCTCGACCTTACGACCACGAAATCAACCTCGACGAATCCTTCGTCCCAAAGATCGGGAAAATCTACCCCTTGTCCCCCGAGGAACAGAAGGCAACCGAAGCCTTCCTAGACAAAAACCTTCGCTCCGGGAAAATTCGTCCCTCCAAATCCCCTCAGGCCTCCCCCTTTTTCTTTGTAAAGAAAAAGGACAGCAAACTTTGCCCATGTCAAGACTACCAATACTTGAACGAACACACCATCTGCGATGCCTACCCCTTGCCCCTCGTCTCTGACCTCGTCAACAAGCTCAAGGGAGCTAATGTCTTTACCAAGTTCGACGTCCGATGGGGATACAACAATGTCCATATCAAAGATGGACATCAATGGAAGGGAGCCTTCATCACTCATAAAGGTCTCTTCGAACCCATGGTCATGTTCTTCGGCATGAACAACTCCCCGTCCACCTTTCAGCGCTTCATGAACGACTCATTCAGAGATATGATCGCCAAAGGATGGCTTGTCATCTACATGGATGACTTGCTCATCTTCTCCCCAGACAACGAATCCCACACCGAATGCACCCGCCGAGTCCTCCAGCGAATGATGGAATTAGACCTCCATCTATGACTCAACAAATGCAAGTTTGCCACCCCCGAGGTGGAATACCTCGGCATGATCGTTAAGCCAGGCGAGCTCGCTATGGATCCCGTCAAGCTTGATGGAATCGCCTCCTGGCCCATCCCAAAAAAGGTTAAGGACATGCGTTCATTTTTAGGATTTGCAAATTTCTACCGGCGATTCATCCCTTTATACTCTGACGTCACCTGCCCCCTCATCGACCTGACCAAGAAAACCACCGCATGGCTTTGGACTCCCCAATGCCAAACCTCCTTCGACGAGCTCAAGAAGCTCTTCCTCTCCCGACCCATCCTTCGTCTCCCAGATCTCTCCAGACCCTTTGCCGTAGCCACTGATGCATCGCGGGATGCCACTGGAGCCATCCTCCTCCAAACAGACTCAAATGGGGACTGGCACCCTTGTTCCTACCTCTCCCAGTCGTTCTCTCCTGCGGAACGAAACTACGACATCTTTGACAGAGAGCTTCTAGCTATCATCCGCGCTCTCAAAGCTTGGCGCCACTACCTCCATGGCTCACAACACCCTGTGCAGGTCTTCACCGACCACAAGAACCTGACATACTTCTGTCAGCCCCAGAACCTCAACCGTCGACAAGCACGATGGCTCCTCGATCTTGCAGACTTTGATCTCAAGATGACCCACGTCCCCGGCTCCCTCCTCTCTGGCCCCGACGCCCTCTCCCGCCACCCTAACCGACTCTCGTCTGAGTCCGACAACCAGGCCGTCACTCTACTCCCTGAAACCCTCTTCTTCCGAGTCGTGGACTCCGTCCTCGCAACGGCTATCCAGAAACACTCCGCTGATGACGAACTCATCACCCGCCTCCGCGCTGACCTCGAGGGACCCGTCACCACCCCTAACCTTCGTCACCGTCTTTCTGATTGGCAATTCAAGGAAAACCTCCTTTGCTATCGCGACCGTGTCTACGTCCCCGAGCCTGACCGCCTTACGGTTGTTCAACGCGCCCATGACCACCCCTCCGCCGGCCATCCCGGTTACTTGAAAACTCATCAACTGGTCGCTCATGACTTCTGGTGGCCCGGTCTTGCCACCCAGGTCTGCCGCTATATCGAGGGATGCGCCCTTTGCCAACAGAACAAGGCTAACACCCACCCCACCGTTCCTCCTCTGTCCCCTATTAAATCCCTCGCCTCACGCCCTTTCCAACAGGTGTCTTGCGACCTCATCACGGACCTCCCGTTGTCCAACGGTTTTGATAGCCTACTGGTCGTGGTCGACCATGGGCTTACTAAGGGGGTAATTCTCTGCCCCACCATGAAACAAATCACTGCCGAGGGAGTAGCCACCCTCTTTTTCCACAAAGTCTACCGCCGCTGGAGCCTCTACGACAAGATTATCTCTGACCGTGGCCCTCAATTCACATCCACCTTCGCTCGAGAGCTTGGGAAGCTCTTGAAATATGACCTCTCCCTATCCACAGTATACCACCCACAATCTGACGGCGAAACAGAGCGCGTCAACCAAGAGGTCGAAACGTACCTCCGGATCTTCTGCGGAAACAACCCGACTGCATGGGCTGACCATATCACCCACGCAGAATTCACACACAATCACCGCCCCCACTCTGTCACTGGCAAATCGCCATTCTACCTCATGTACGGCTTCAAACCTCGTGCCCTCCCCACAGTCCTCGCAGAAATGCCACTTCCTGCCCTGGAAGAACGCCTCAAGGCTTTATCCACAGCAAGGAACAAAGCACTCGCTGCCCATGAACTTGCACGCCAAGTGATGGCATCCTGTACATGCCACTCCTTTACCCCATTTACCAAAGGAGACAAAGTGTGGTTAGAAGCGAAGAACCTTAACCGCTGCATTGCGAACCCTAAATTCGCACCAAAAAGGGAAGGACCCTTCGTTATCACGGACGTCCTATCCCCCTTGACATATAGACTTCGACTCCTGGTGACATGGAAGATTCACCCCGTGTTCCACGCTTCTCTCTTATTGCCCTATCACGAAAATAGTGTGCACGGCCCGAACTTCCCAGCTCCACCCCCGGAGCTAATAGAAGGTGAAGAAGAATATGAGATTGAGAAGGTTCTGCATCACAGAGGAACACCATGCTCCCGCATGTTCCTGATCTGATGGAAGGGCTACACTGCTGAGGAAGACTCCTGGGTCCCAGAACAGAACCTGAAAAATGCGAAGTCCGCTCCAAAGGAGTATAAACACCTTCACCCAAAGGCCTTCCCTCCCTCAAAGCATTAGCTTCCTTCCCTCACAACGCCTTCCATCGTCTTTGCCCCCTCACCCCTACGCTTCTCTCTTACCATGTCCCATGTCTCATCCATATCCCCCTCGTCGCCTTCCTCTTTGTCTGTTTCAGTACCTCCTATGGAGGACTATCTTACTTCGCCGCCGCGCACCCCTTCTCCGCCGTTGGCCCACGCTCCTCATCATGAGGATGCTGTGGTACTGGCAACAGACAATCTTCCTCCTAGCCCAAGCTCTCCATATACCGTCCCCGTCCTCGACCTGCCCATCGACGCCCAACCCCAATAATCTCTGTCGACATTCCTATTCATGCCCACACCCTGAGGTCTTCCGATCCCACCAACGATGAGTGCAGCGCACTCCACGAGTTCCTTGCAGACCCCCATATGTTCACGGGGATCTCCGCCTTCACTGACCCCTCCTCGATATTCTTCCTCCTTTACATGATCTACCTCCAGTTGGAGCATCTCCCCCACATGTTTCAAACCCTCATCAGAAATGAACACCGCCACACCGCCCTCACCGGGGCCTCGATCCATGCTATCCACTCTAGGATTATTGGACACATGCATAACCTAGCCCATTAGTTGGGCTACTTAGAATTCGTCCAGGACATAGACCGGTACCTTCAGGAAACTGCCGCGGCTTCCGTCCCCACCAGTATCTCAATCAGGAATATCACACTCTGCTCCCCTTCCCCCTCACCCTCCGAAATCATCCGAGACTCGGTCCCCGCAGCAAGTGACATGCCCAGCACCTCCTCCTCCCCTATTGATCCCATGGAGGCATTAGCCATTGACGCTCTCCAAGCACGGTTCAACCGCATCCAGGAAGCTACCACCCAATGATGCATTCTGCAAGGGGACCTACCCTGTCCCAGTGATCATCATTGCTACCGGGATTCCTGCTTCATATGCCACAGGCTTGGACATATTCGGGTTCACTGCCCCCACTACATGTGCCCCTTCTGTCGCCGTCGCTCCCCCAGTCATACCCAGGCCGCTTGCCCCTTCCGCAACCACCGCTCTCTGCCCGGTTCCTCTTCTTCCTCGGTCTCCTCCCACAGTTCCCGCCAATCTCGGGGATCCTTTCGGTCCCGCACCTTCCGTACTTCTGGCTGCTCTCAGCACTCTGGCTGCGCGCTTCCAGTGCCTCCACCTAGATCCCCGCCAGCGTTAGATGAAGATGACGATTTCCACTTCGACTCGGTCGGAGAAAGTAACCTATGCGGGTCGCCCGTTGGGTCCTGCCGAGGTTTGTAGAAAGGTCTCACTAGGGTTTCGACCCTACTAAGGGGGTAATGTTACGATCAGCCCCTTTTCTTTTCCTTCTTCGCTATCTTTACCTTGTATTACTTAAACGCGCACAGCCCTTCCCTTTAGTCAGTGTTCACGGCTGTGCATTTCCTTATCTCTTATCTGTGACTCACGCATTCCATGACATTCCATGTAGTTCTATCACACACAGCCTTCTGACTCATTTCATGCTGTGTGTGACTCACTTCCCCTTATCTCCAGCTACCTAGTTTGGTTTTCTCTTATCGAGCTACAGCACTGCTTGGTCTGTGCGCAGGACTCTTTACATATAAATAGGGCGTAGCACAAGCCATGTGTCTCCAGCTTGAGCCTACTCAAGATAGCAATCTATTGCGTCTTTGACCCTCTCGCTCCCCTCTGCTCTCCCTTCGAACCACTTGGCCTCGCAGCGTCTTCGCTCGAGGATACTCTGACCTCATCTTCGACGTCGCTACATACTTGCCTAGGCAGAGTAGTGACCAGTCTCTGTGCATTATGCTCAGGACCTACGCCCCTCGCCTTCGTCTCGCAGCTTTAGGTTGTGCATCGAGTCTATGGCTGACGCTACCCGCGCCTGTCATAACAGAAGCCAACTCTGACACACTAGACATCAACTCATCACTCCCAATCTCCTCTCTCATCCATTCTGAAACTCTCGACAACCCTTCTTTGCAAGCTGAAAGCAATGTTGAATATGCTCTTGATGCCCTGGAGTCAGTAGGGGCCCTTCAGCACTGCAACCAGATGAATCTTGACGAACTGCTGAATCCAGCAATCAAGTCTTACAATCTTTTTGATGCAACAGATCAGGACATATATGATGCAGTGATGGAGGCAAAGAGGCTACAGGACACAGGAGAATCACTAGCTAATGCAGAAAGTGGAGATGACAACAAACCTATGATGACACACAGTGAGGCACTGCAAGCTGCCCAGGGTTTGCAGAAATACATTGGGAAGCTTGACACAGCTTTCTCTGGCAAGTTCACTGTGATGTTGCATACATTTGAGTGAGAAACATGTACCTTGGAAATGAGGGGTATGAAGGAGATGATATATATATGTAAGAAAGCACTTCTGACATTAAATTTCTCTTGAACTTGAGTTTCATCTCAAGTCAAGAATCACTTCAACTCAGTTGGACTTTTATAAGATAAGTTTTTTATTAGTGTGAAATGATTTGTAAGTGTTTCTATTTCTACTTTCAAATGCTTTTTTTATTTGAAATTGTAAATTTTATGTTTCTTGTATGTTTTAACAATATAATGATGTATATAATAATGTATGATAATATATAACAGTTAACACAATTATTATAAATTTTATTATTACAATCAATGTAAATATTGTATGTGATCTAGACTGTAAAGGCTCTCAAAGAAAATATATATAGTGTTATCTAATCCTCACAATTCTTCTAATGACCACTCACTCTGGTTTCTATGAAACAGTGTTGAAATCTATGATAAATATAGTTTGCATAAGTAATAAATTATTAATATATACAAGAAATGCTAGATCTTATTCTTGATTCTTGATTTAGGCATGGAGATTATTGATTTAAACATATGAAGGTTGTCAATTTGAACATGAAGATCACTATTTTGGACATATTTTGAAGTTCTAGCTTATTAACAGCATCTTCAATCTTTTTCAACCACTGTCTAATACTTCTTTCTGCCTGCTGCATCTTTTCAGACCTGGAAGCTCAAGGAGTGGCCTCAAGTAGGCACTGCTCACAGTTAATACTACCTAAAGAAATATATCTTTGTACTTCTTAATAACCATGTCACTTGATAAGATGTTGAGATCATACACCTCCTTTAAAGCAGGTGCTGTAAGTTGCACCTGACACCAACCCAACATTGTCATCAATTAGCACTTACCTGAACCAATCTCTCACACAATCACACATCCTCCATCCCTTCTTTGACTTTGTCTCCCAATCCAGCCTCATTCTCCTTGTCCATCACATTCTGCTCAACCTTTGGTTCAAACTCAGTGATAGCATGCTCAATTGCTGTATTGGAAATACTAACAGCCTGATACTGGTGAGATGGGTAGCATGTAACCTGTTGTGTAGCATAAATAAACCCATGCATGGCATAGATTATTATACCTATGTTCTGGATTTATAGACCCACCTGAGGATTGTCAGTAATATGTTCAGGTGAGACATTCTCTTGTGGAAACACTCCAAGTTGTCCAAATGCTTGTTGTAAATTAGTGCATAAGCATTCAGTGAAGGCACTGATCTGTTCACATCTCCCAGACACCCACTTGTCAAGTGCACACTAGTTGAGCTTGGCATTTTTTACTAATGTGGAGTACAGGTGGCACACAGTGACACCCAACCAACATTTTCACACTTCCATCTGGTCTATTGTGACTTTGTCATGGGCATCACCAATTTCTAATCTGCTTCACATCAGCAAATCACCCTTTTTCATATAGACAGGACTACAGGCTTATAGGGTGGTACAGAGTAAAATTTGATAAAATGCAAGCAATCAGTATATATATTATTGCTTTTTAAGCATATTTTAAGTCCTGTATAGAGGGGGACCTTTCTGTACCTTTGTAACAACTGTAGTTATCTGTAGCTAGCTATACAGCCACCTACAGCTCTTCTGTGATTTGCTGATGGAATCATGAATAACATGTCTTGGCATCTGAATAGTCAGACTGTTAGAGTCATGCTCCTCACAATCACTTGAAGAGATTAAAAGTTTTGGAATGTTGAAACTAGGGAATATGATACAAGAAATGACTACTTATATACTATGAAGTGTGCATTAAATGCATGTTATACTTATCATGGCTAAAATATAGCCCAGGCCATTGTGAATGTGTGAAATGGTGAAAAATAAAATAAACCTAACATTATCCCCTTTTCTAGAATTAGGAAACTTTTGATAATGTTAATGAAACTTGAGAAATTTAGGAGAGCAGAGTGTAAATGTGGTGGGAGTGGGAAGTGGTTCACCAAGGCAGGTACATAAGGCAGGAGCACATGTGGAGATTCATGGTTAGATTGGGGCACAGAGCTGTCAGGTGTTGGTGATAGAATTCTTTAACAGTGTTGGGGGCATTTTTCAGTTCCTTCTCCTTCAACCATGTTCATTCCTCGTATGGAAAGCCCTTGCAATGTATTAGATACTCTATTCCTTCTTTTCTTTCTCATAAATCTAGGACTTCTTTCACTTCTTGTTCTTCTACTCCTGATATGATATCTGGTGGAGGAGGGGGAGGATGTCATTATGAGGGGAATTCACTGCTCTGGTAAGGGTGTAACAGGCTTTTATGGAACCTAGGTGAATTGACTTCTAGCTTTTATCTAACTTAATCTGATATGAGGCAGACTCAACTTTTTTGACAACTTTAAATAGTCTGTATCATTTGTCATCTAGCTTTTTAGCAGGTCAGTCTAATTAGATATTGGTCCTAGTAACACAAGGTTGCCTGGCTGGTAATAAGATTACTTCTTAGCCATTCTATCATAGAATTTTTTCATATCTTCCTTGGCTTGATTAAGAGTATTAGTAGCTATGTCTCTTGTGGTTTTTAACCCTTCTACAAATTCCTTTGCTGCCAGTATTTTAGAAGATCTACATAAATCAGGAAATATGGTAGGGATATGGCCATTATTAAGCAGGAATGGAGCATATCCAGTGCTGGAAGATTACATCTGATTATGTGCAAATTCTGCCATAGGAATCCACTCAGCCCAGTTATTTTGGTGATGATTGGTGTAGAGGTAAACTTTGGTATTGTTCAACCTTGGCATTCATTTGCTTGGTTTGTCCATTTGTCTGTAGGTGATATGCCATAGATAGATTGGCTATCACATGTAACATCCTGTACAATTCCTTTATGAATTCTGAGACAAATTGTGATCCTCAATCTGAAATAATCTTCTTTGGGGCACCATGAAGGAAAAGATATAATCTCTAAATATTTTAGCTACTCTGAGAGATGTTATGTTGGTTGTCACTGCAAATAGTTGAATCATTTTAGTGAAATGATCTACTATGGTAAGAACAGCATCCTTTTCTTGGCTTTCAGAGAGAGGACCAATGAGATCTATGGATATAATTTCTCAAGAATGAGAAGGGACTTTGTTAGGGTGTAGAGGTGTGTATTTATTTTCTCTTTTTACTTTTGTTTTTTGACATTTGTCACATCCTTTCACATATGTTTCTACATCTTTTTGTATATCAGACCAATAGTATGTACATTTGCATAATAAGATTGTTTGTTTGTTTTACACCAGGGTGACCAGCTATAGAATGATCATGGTTTCGAATAATTACTTCTTTGTGAAGGTTGGATATGGGTGGTATATATACAAGCTCTTTTTAATAAATTACTTCATTCTTTTTGTTTTAATTTCCATTTTCTTTCAATTCTTTCAACACCTTTTCCTCACAATGTTCTTGACTCTATTCTATTTGTTGAGCAAGGTCAGAAAATTTCATGGACACCTGTGTGATTTTTTTGGATGAAATGATGGTGATTTGGAAATTCAAAGGCTCTATCCCCTTTTTAAAGTCTGGCATCCTGGATAGAGAGTTGGCTGGATTAGTTCTACCAGGTCAATGTGTGATCATGAAGTTGTATTCCTGGAGGGTTTGATACCAGTGTGCCTGTTGGCAAGATAAATCCTGGGGACATTTATAGAATTCCAAGTTTTTGTGGTCAGTAAAGATGGTAAAGGGGTCCTTGGCAAGAAGGTACTGTTGCCATTCTTTGAGAGCAAAGATGATCACTAAAAGTTCAAGATCTGCCATGTGATAGTTGAATTCAGCATCATATAGGGACTTGGAGATAAATGTGATGGATTGCCAGCAATTCTCTTGCTTTTGGCTGAGGATAGCACTGATGCTAATACCAGAACCATCTGTTTTGATGTGAAAGTGGACATTATTGATAGGGAGTTAGAGAGAATGTGTGGAAGAGATGGCTATTTTGGAGATTCTCATCAAAAACCACATATGCAAATGTATGTAAAGCATTATTAGTGCAAAGAAATAGGTAGTTCCACTTACTACCATACTCTGCAGCAGTTCCAAGATAAATCATTAGCTGGGATTTGGGTTGCAGCTTCCCACCATGGGTTTCCACTGGAATGTGTACATAGGCACTAGAACTGTGCAATGGATGGTTTTTCCTCCTTGAGTAATTCATGGGGAGTGTACCATTGAAGGCATGTCATTGGTGTATGATTGTATATGTATGCAGCATGTTGTACTGCAAATTCCCAAAGGTTTAAAGAAAGGCAAGTGTGTAGCCACATCATCTGTGCCTTATCCATGGGGGTACATATATATTAGGCATTCTGCACATCCATTCTTTGGTGTACATAAGGGGCAGATTGGTAAATGCATATCCCATTATCTTGCATATACTCTGTAAAAGCTTTGAAGGTGTATTCTCCACCAGCATTACTTTTCCATTCTTTGATCTGTATATTATACTGAGTTTGCACAAAGGTCTGGTCCTTAGACCAGATTGGGGTGACCCATGCAGAAGAGATATAGTCATCATAGAAGACTATGATGTATTTGTACTTGTGGTATAATTTAACCTTGAATGACTTTAGGTCAGAGTGTATCAACTCAAAAGGGGCTTTCACACACACTTTCAAGTGAGGAAAAGTGCAGTTGAATTATTTACTAAGCTTGCTGGACAGATTAGATTCTAGGAAGGGATTTCAACTTCTGGAAAATCTTCAGTATACTTCTGAGTAGATTTGAGTATATCTTGAGAAGGATGTCCAAGTTGTCTGTGTATTATCTCATAGTCCACAGAGGCCATTGTTATGTTATGAGCATGAGGATGTATGGCCGGAGTACGAATCTAATATATGGTGTCTGTATCATGCAAGTAAAAAGATAAGACTGTTTATCTATTGTAATTGTTGAAGATCTCAATTAAATTGGGTAATGTCTTTAGGGTGAGACAGGTGTCTTTCAGTAGTGTGCCTGAATTGACCAAAGTGAAGACACTTGGACATAACCCTCAGCCTTAACAACATGCATGAGAAAGGATAAACCTGAAGGTTAGAGACTTTGGTTAAAGACATAAGAGGTTGAAGCTGGGGCTTAGCTTGACTCTTGGCCACTTTATATATGTACTACAATATTAAATACATGAGGTCTGACTAATCTACATGTGTCTAACATGAGGTGGTCTAGACTACTGACATCATAGATAAGAGATAAGGGGTCCAGACCCACGACGTCATAGATGATGTCATATCACGTGATTGGTCTAGACCAGTGATGTCATATTACATAAGGTGGTATATAGCACCATTGAGATTGCAAAAATAAGGTGAGTTTGAATAAGATTACAACACTATCCTATCTTTAGGTTGAGATTCCAGATCAACCAGAGTTATAAAATAATGATGTGAATTCTTGAAGAGTTACTCCTTGGACTTTTTGAGGTGCAGCTGTGTTTTTTCTATGAAATTCCTTTATTGCCAATAGAGCATTGGTGAGATCATCAGCAAACTGCCATGTAGCATCACTGTCATCATATCTCTTCCATTTGACCAAGTAGAAAAGTCCACATCGAGTGGATCAAGAATCTAGAATCTGTTCTACCTTGAACTCTTTGGAACCATCTTTAGAAATATGCACTGTATCAGGCTTGCTAACTGGTTGTCAAGATATCTGGTCTTTGAAGGGTTTAACCTGAGAGATATTAACAGTAGGGTGTATTTTTATTCTGGCTGGCAGTTTTAACATGACAGTGTTGGGTGAGACTTTCAAAATCTCGAATAGTCCTATCCATTTTTGCATAAGCTTTGCAGAAATGTATGGTAGCTGTAGATGATCCATTGATAACCAGATGGATTCTCCTATCTTATATTCTGGTGCAGCTGAGCACTTCTTTTCAGCCTGCACTTTCATTTTTTCAGCATTTGTATGAAGTGCATTTTCCATATTGGCATGTGCTTTTCCTAACTCTGTTTGAAATCATCTAGCAATTGAAAGGTTGTTTTTTATCTTGAAACTCATACATGGCATGTAATTTCAGGTGACTGTGAAAGGAATGCTACCTGTAGCTCGAGTAACCATGTTATTGTGCACAAATTTGGCCATTTTAATATAATCTGGCTGTTACAACAGGCGTGGATAGCATCAGCCGTAGACTCGATGCACAACCTAAAGCTGCGAGGCGAGGATGAGGGGGCATAGGTTCTGAGCACAATACACAGAGACTGGTCACTACTCTGCCTTGGCGAGTATGTAGCGACATCAGAGACGAGGTCAGAGTATCCTTGAGCAAAGACGCTGCGAGGCCAAGTGATTCAGAGGGAGAGCAGAGGGGAGCGAGAGGGTCAAAGATGCAATAGATTGCTATCTCAAGTAGGCTCAAGCTAAGGTTACACTGCTTGTGCTATGCCCTATTTATATGTACAAGTCCTGTGCACAGACCAAGCGGTGCTGCATCTCAATAAGAGAGGAATCTAAACAAGGAAACTGGAGATAAGGGAAATGAGTCATGCACAGTGCGAAACGAGTCAGAAGGCTGTGCATGATAGAACTACATGGAATGTCATGGAACACATGAGTCACAGATAAGAGATAAGAAAATGCACAGCTGTAAATGCTGACTAAAGGGAAGGGCTGTGCATGTTTAAGTAATACAGGGTAAAAGGAAGCAAAAGAAAAGAGAAAAGGGGCCGATCATAACACTGGCCAAGATTCCTGATTCTTGGATATGTAACATTGTAGATATTGCACCAAATCGCAATTGACATGTTTGGTCTGTCCATCTGTTTGTGGATGATAGGCAGTGGAGTGTTTTTGTTCAATCTTTAGCAATTTACACAACTCTATTGTGAATGCTGAAGAGAACTGTGGTCCTCAGTCTGATACTACCATCTTGGGTAATCCATGTTTGCACCAGATATGGTCTCTAAATAAAATGGCCAGTTCTCTTGAATTGATCATTTTTGAACATGGCATAAATACAACTTCTTTGGAAAACCTGTCCACCACCATGCAAATGGCATCTACACCCTTTACAGCAGGGAATCCTGAAATAAAATCAACAGATATATCCTTCCAGGGGTGTTTTGGTATAGGTAGGGGTGCCAGTTTTCCTGCTGGAGGTTGAGAGAGTGACTTAGACTATGTGCAAATTTGACAATTATCAACATAATCATTTATCTTCTTTTTCATTTCCAGCCAAAAGAAGTGCTGTGAAATTGTGGAGAGGATGTGCTGCTATCCCACATGTCCAGCAATGAGCAAGTCATGGCATAAATTTAAGAGTTCTATCCTCAGTCCAGAAGGAACAAAGATGTAATTGGAGTCATTAATAAATACTGATTGTTAGTCATTGAACTAGCACATTACTGACGAAGGTATTTGACATTTTCTATAGCTTTTCTCGGAAGGGTGATATGTTTTGCGCAATGGCATACACATGGACTCCTGTTCCAAAAACACATCTAGGAAGTCATGAAATTCCACAGAAACTTCCATTTTTATAGTTTTATCTTATTGATTTGCACAGCATCATACTGGTTGAAATTAATGGTATGATTGATCCAATCTATGGATGGATTGTACTGACATAGAAACTCATATCCTAAGAAGACCGTGTTTGTAGCTAAGTTCAACATGTAAAGTACTAGCAGGAAGGAATACACTATTTGATTACCATCTTTCATTTCGGTGTCAATCTGGTATATGTGTGTAATTCCACATCCTATATTAGATGATCCATCTGCATTCCTTACTTCTATGGGTCATTGTAGCTTTTTGCAGGCTATGGCATTGGTTGATTGATAAAACAATATATGGCACTGCTATCAACCAAAGCAGACACCCAGACTGATGATCAGTCATTCCTTTATAGTTTTAACTCCACTTCAAGAGCATTTTTGCGCAGGTGCCATGTCTTATATTGCATCATTCGAATTTGATGAGGGATTTCATAACTTAAAGTATTTTTTTTGTATTTGTGTGAAATTAAGTACCCAATGTTTTTCTTCCAGGGCCAAGCTCAATTGAGACTTAGCAATGGAATATTCATCTGATGGGCTATCATATTGAGATGACAATTCATGTGATGGGAATGAGACAGGCTCATAGTTTTCATTCTGAGTCATCTTGGCAAGTTCTTGCATGTCGAACACTTCATAATTAAAAGACACAGACAAATCAATAGAGTTAATTACAGGTTCTACTTCTTCCCATTCAAACTCATCATGGTACATATCAAAAAAATCAGAAACAGAAGCATAGTCTGAATCACTATTTTTTGTATTTAAGGAATTTTCATATGTAGTATTAAAAGAAATATTGTCCGAGACCTCAGACATCCTCATATCTGAAGTTGGCACTAAAAACCCACCTTGTCATGGGCTTCTACTACAAGCCAATCTTACCAATAGGCATCTGCTTCTTCCGTCAACCAAGCCTGATGGTGGGCTGTTGCTGCCAGTTGTGGCACTTGTGGGGGCAGAGGTGGAAAGAGGTTTGTGACTGTTGTGGGTGCCAGGATGTCATGGGGTATCCTGGGGCCTAAGAAGGGAGAGCAGAGATTGCTGCTCTTGCCTCACACAAGGCACAATTATGGAGGCAGTGAGAAGATTCATGGGACACATTGCCCAGATGTGGCCTTTTCTTTGACAACTAAAACAAGTCCAATCATCTGGGGCAGAGGGGGCATATGGGGTTTGCTAATCTATCTCCATTAGAGTGCCTTGACTGGGTTGAACACTGGTCAGAGTAGATTGAGGGGTAGATGTAGGGGAAGAAGAGGGTGAGCACCAAAGGGTCAGGTGCTTTGCATGTGAGAGGCTGTCAGGTTAATGTTGGGCTGGGCCAACACAATTCTATTGAACTTTTGGTTGATGGTGGTATGAGCTTCCACCAACCCATTAAAATCATTATCATCAAGCATCTTTCCATGAAGCTCATGTATGTACAATGTGAATTTTGTATTGCACCACCCTTTTGAGCAGGTGCACAGCCTCTTTCTTACTACATTTGGCATCTGAGAATAGTGCCAAGAAGTTCTGCATGAAAATAGTGAAGTCGCCACTTTGCTTCTAATTGAGTAATTTTTTGTAGGCCTTGTGGTGAAGAGTGCCTATCATGAGATATGATGTAATTAACATTTCATTATCAACCATAGAAGGCCAATCATTGACATCTTCTTCCCCATACTTCTCAAGGAGAGTTATGGTGAATGAGGCAGTATCACTCATCAATTGGCTGACAATTATGTACATCTCTTCATGCTTGTTGAGCTTCTTTACTTTGAGATATAGTTTTACCTTCACCCACCAAAGGCAGAAGGTACTCTTGTTGCCATCCCATAGGCTGGAATCACTGATCATTCTCTTGGCCTTTGTAGTTATGTCCAGCTGCAGGCTCAACAGCTGGTCAGTGAGGTCATCGATTTTCTGAGTCAACCCAGACATTTTCATTTATCTGGAAGGTGGCAGTGGTAGCATAAAGATTAGAGGAAGGGGGAGTGGCTCTGTGAGCATCAAAAAAAGGTTGAAGAAGATGGGGTGAGATGTTTAGTGTTTAAAGATCTGGTTCAGTTTTCAGTCTTTTTGCCTTTTTTGGAAAGACTGAACTGCAACCAGTCTTTGACCAAGTCTCCCTCATCTCAAAACCAGACTGAACCAACAAAGACTGGTCTATGTTGGTTGCAATGGTCAGTTGCAACTGGTTGCAACCAGTTCTTAACTCACACCCAGTAGACATGAGGAATCCTTATGTTTCATCAGTAATAATACTTATTTTACATGTGTGCACCCATTTCTTGCCTGTCTAATCTGCCCATCTCTCATTCTGTCCCCACCTACACAAGCATGACCCATAAGTCTTCTTGCCAATGTGTTGTAACTGAGAAGGCTCATGACTCTGTGTGGAAGGTGACCAGTAAATGAAAAGATTCTCATACCGTGCCTGCCAAAAGCCAGAAGAAACCTGGGAAAAGGAGACTAACACTGATAGCGAGGAGTCAGATAGCAATGGAAGTGATCAATCTGTGCAGTGTACCTTAAAGCTTGCACATGGTCAGAAGAGGAAACAGCCACACCAAGACAGCACAACCACCGAGGGTGATGAATCCACCAAAGAAGTTGCAGAATGACTGAATGAAACAGAGATTGAAGAAATCCTGATCAGTAGTGATAACGATGGAGCAGCAACCAGAGTGACTAACCAAGGGTTGACAGGGCATTCAGTGAGTACACTGGAATGATGGACACAACACTGTACTAAATGTTAGCATTGTAGTCTGATTCTGAAGACCTGAACAGTGACCAGTGCATACCAGTGCAGCCAGCCATGAAGGTCAAGAAGAGAGATACAAAGCCATAGGTTTGAACTGCACACAGTGATCTAAAAGAAATTGAGTGATCAGCATGCCACCTAAATTGATACTTATAATCTTGATCTTGCCAGGATCTAACTCTATGTCTGGTGATTTGTTATAGAGGCAGCTGGCATCAAAGGCATTTCTGACACAAGCGAGTTCCTCACAGAGCTCTGGAAAATGGTTCTCAGTCAGCAAGAGAGCATGATAGAACTTAATAGCCATTCTGATGACTTGACAATCTTGTGGAGGATAGTCTGCAATCTTTAGTTGATGCTTCATGGATGTGGTCTATTTGCCCATGTCATGACTATTGAGCTTGGACTCTGAGTTATCTGTCACTGCCTTCATGCCCTGTAGCCAACAGATCATTATTATCACTAAGGACAATGTGGCACATATGTATGCTTTTTCTGAGTGAATGGCAGTTATAATGTTACTGTACTTGTTGAAGTACTTACTTTGTCTGATCTTTATCTGTGAATGGAGTGGGTGTGTGAACTCTCTTGCATGTAGTGGTCTTGTTTGAGGTGAGCCCACCCAGTTTTGTCGACTCAACTGGCTCCAAAATATAAACAAGATGGGTAGTCATTGTCTGTCATTTGATTAATGCACATATAAATGATAGATGATATGAAGCATACCTTCAGCAAAGTGGGTTTTTTATAATGAGTGACTGTAAATAAAAGAGTAGTGATAGATAAAGAATGTGGAATAAATGGACCAATGACTGGGCAGATAGACAATCAGTTCTGCTTAAATATGTTAGCTGTAGTGGCCAGATCTGCAAATGCCAGATCCATATACCTTGGTGAGGTGTGCACTGGTTTACTTCATAGGGTTGTTTGGTAGTAGGCTAAGTTCAATACCAAGGTTTGAGCTGGCAGAGCAGCAACTAGAAATGACTTACCAATTTGCAATTATGTTTTTGGGTTTCAGTGTAGTGAAGGCTGACCATGGTAATAGGACTGTGTTCAAGATCAAAGTTTGAGCCAGTAGAGTGGTAAGTAGGGATAGCATAGAAAACTTACCAATTTGCAATTATAGCTGAAGTGAGCAGGAGTGTTTCTTGTAAATGTGCATGTGGCTGTAGGGGGAGGTGGAGTGCCAGCGAGTTGGCATAAATGTCTGCATGTGTGGTATATATGCATGTAGTATTAGCATGGGTTTTGAAGCAGTGGAGAGGAGACACTTGGATGACAGGCAGAGCCATATTATATTCAAAGCATGGAGGTTAACCATAGTAGTGACCTGGTAATAGAACCACAACAAAAGTTTGAGCCAATAGGGTGGTTCAGACCAAGAATGGAGAAGGCTTACCAATTCATGATCATAACTTTGAGTTTGGCTCAAAGCATGAAGGTTGACCATGGGGATCTGGTAGTTGGACCACATTCAAGACTAAAGTTTGAGCCAGCAGGGAAGCAACCAGGAATGGAGCCTTACCACTGGAATTTGTGGTCATGGTTTCAGGTCCAAGGTTGTGATGTGCAGGGTAGAGACCATGGAGACCTCATATTATAGTTTGAAGTTTTTTGTTTTAAAAAAAAGGAACAGTAACATACCAAACTGTGGATTGGCCATTTAAAGCTAAAGGCCAAATTAGGGAGAGGGTCAATTACATCAGCAGAAGGTCAGTTGGTTATCAATCATTATATTCCCTCAATGCTGAGCCCATATCACTTTTCTTGCTGCCTGTAACATTAACCAATGCCAAACCACATCCAGCAGGAATAACTTGAACATACCTGCTACTACCATAAGCATGCCTTTCCGACTGTGAGAGGAGTGCATTGACACATCACTCATTCAATACCATGCCATGGACAGTGGGAAACCAAGGCATGGCAAGCACAATATGCCACTGGGACTAATAACTTAGACAATGAAGATATCAATGAGGACATAAAAGTTAACTTACCTGATCTTGACATCGATCATAATGTTGACATGCTGTACAGAGTTCCCAATATCCCAGAGCCTCCTGCCTGTGATGATGAATGGATGCCAAACCATACCCAGCAGTGACAACATACCTGCAAATACTGCAAGCATACCTTTCCAACTGCTGGAGGAGTGTGTTGGCACATTTCTCATTCAATACCATGCCACAGGCATTGATAAACTGAGGCACAGCTAGCACAATGTGCCACTGGAACTAATGACACAGACAATGAGCAACATACCTATCAAGATGATTTACCTGATCTTGATATTAATCATGATGTTGACATGCCAGATGAAGCCCCTAATGTCCCAGAGCCTGGTGATGTCTGGGAGAATGAGTGCAAAGACACACTAGTTGCATCAACTGTCGAGGAAGGACATGACCCTCACTTTCCATGCTTCATCCAGGAGTTCTCAGAGAAGCCTGCAGCAGATGTTACTGGCCATGAGGAGATTCTATTTGAAAAAATGAAACAGTACCAAGAAACAAATAGAAGAGAGACATATGCTTCATTTGCTGATTCTGAGAAATGGGCACTCACTCAGTGGCTTATCAGAAATGTGAACCAATATGCCATGGAAGAATTCGTAAAGCTACCTATAGTCAGTTGGTGATCATCATAAAATCTTTAACAGCTAACATACCTGAACAAAGACAAAGAATTAGACGCAGCCATCCTATGGCAGCAAATACACTTTCTTAAAGCTCATGGACAAACTACCCACAGGGCCAGAGTGGACCCACAGGCTTGTCTGTGTCCATGGTGATCTTGGCCCACTTGATGTAAACACATCACAGGTGATGGAGGATATGCAAGATGGTGAAACCGAGGAGCTTGAGATTTAGATGCATGATCCAGTGACCTGTATTCGAGAATTAATGGGAATCCTGCATTTGATGGAAGCATGGCTTATGCACCAGAAAAGGTCTATACAGACAGTGAGGGGCAGACTTGTTGATATAATGAAATGTAGACCACTAACTGGTGGTGGGATATATAGGTAAGTGACTTCTCATCACTTAAAATTGATACACACCTGAAAATTATTCAGACATGATTGTCAGCTGGTGCCACCATCACACCAGTGATATTGGCATCTGATAAAACAGAGTTGTCATGATTCAAAGATAACAAAACAAAACTGCATGGCCTGTATATCTGACAATAGGAAACATATTAAAGAATGTGTGGCATGAACCCTTACGCCATGCATTCATACTGCTGGGTTACTTACCTGTTTCAAAACTCACATCCTTTGAAGACAACTCAGTCGCTGGTTACCAACTTTTCCACTATTGTATGACATTGCTGCTAAAGCCACTTGTGGCTGCTGGCAAAGAAGGTGTTGAGATGACTGGTGCTGATGGCTTCATTCACTGTGTCTTCCTGATTCTTGCTGTATTTATCAGTGACCACCCTGAGCAATGTCTGGTGGTATGTTGCACTGAAAATCAATGCCCCAAGTGCTTGGTACCAGCCAATCAATGAGGCGAAAATGTTCAGTTCCCATGCCACAGCCAAACACAAACAATGCAAACACTTCATGCTCAGGCCACTAATGAGTACCCACCTGAGTTTATTGCTGAGGGCTTACACCTGGTCTTCTTGCCCTTCTGGGCTGAGCCCTCCCACACTGACATCTTCCTTTGTATCACATCCAATATTCTCCATCAACTCCATCAAGGTATCATCAAAGACCATTTAAAGTGATGGTGTAGAATGCTCACTGAGACAGCTCAGCTCAATGTATATTTTTGTGCAATGCCAATTTTTTCTGGACTCTGTCACTTCAAAAAAGGGGTTTCAACTGTTAAATAGTGGATGGCTGGAGATTACAAGTATTTTGAACAGGTTTTCATTGGTGTCCTGGTCAGTACTAATGCAGAACCATGCATCTGGCAGGCTGTGTAGCCCTGTTGACTTTGTCCACCTTGCTGAGTACCATTCACATATAAACAACACTCTCACCATGCTACAAAATGCTCTGGATGATTTCCACCATTTGAAGGATGTGTTTATAGAACTTGGATGCCAGACACATTTCAATATTCCCAAATTCCACTCCCTTGTGCACTTTACTAACATGATATGAACTCTAGTTAGTCTTGATGGGCTCAACACTGAGACCTCAGAGCATCTCCACATCAACTTCACTGAGAAAGCATATGCCATGACTAACTAAAAAGACTACACTGCCCAGATGATTAAGTGGCTCTAATGGCAAGAGGCAATCATCTGGTTCAGTAGCTATCAGACCTGGTGACATGATAGAACTAGTCTATTAGATACTGGATCTCTCCTTTTACTAGCAAGAGATTTAGAGCACCATCATTCTGGTCAGTATGGTCAAAAACCCCATGCACTGGTGCAATCATCTTGTTATCAAATATTTCACTAGCCACACTTTCACTTTCCTAAGAAAATGATCCAATATTTAGAATGACATCATTGAGCCATATGTTTTCTTGAAGCACTAAGGGCATTTGTCAACACCCTGCCTTGGGGACACCAATACTTTGAACCCAATGTTAATGACTGCTTTGATATTTTCAGCAATATAGTGCTCATTACACCACCAGTCAAACACACAGCAGATATGAATTCGAGGATATGCTCACATCCAGAATGCTTCAATAAAATTCATAAACCACCCACATTAGCGAGATTTGATACTGTCCTTGTGTATATTGATACTGAGCTACAATGGCAATGGGGTGGACTGCATGATATGTTGCCCCTGAAATAAGTGTTACTATATTTTAGCCATTGCATACAGGTCTGTGTATGGTGGAAGTCCATACCATCTTCAGGCTACCATCACACCTTGGCAACTACCCTCATCTCCTCACCTATGTTCACTGGTTCAAGCCCCTTCAGATATACAACAATAATATGAAAATGTTTCATGTTAGCTGCTCTATGAGGCAGTAGCTGCCTAATGCTGAAGTCATTCCAGTGTATTAGATCATTTAGCCCTGCCACTTAATTCCAGTGTTCTCCTGTGGCCCTGTTCATCCTCGCTGGATCCAAGACCATGTACTGGCAGAGACCCAGCATTTACCTCAACCAACATATTGACATTCATATCTTCGAACAGTGCAGGCTCCATAATCATTATCCACTCAGCCCCAAACACACCCACCTAGCATGTCCCCATCCACTCCCTCACATCCCTCTACCTCATCTCTGGTCTCTTCAAAAGTCCCCACACTTAGACCCTCACTGATTCTGATGCTGTCCTCAGTCTCCACCATTTTGAGGGTGCTGTTGCCCACTAGTGATGTCTAGAGATCTTTGGCAGTACCATATCTCCTGGGGCTGGCAGAGGAAAGAAAAATAATGCAAAGGGTAACCCCCCCAAGGTCCACAAGGGTGCTGGCACTTTTTCCAAGGCTAAGGTCAGCAAGATGCTATTTAAGGCTCTTAAGGTTTGACCTCTCTCTTTCCCTCTCACAAGTTAATCTCATTTTCCTAGCTTTCTTTTATCTGCAAAGTCGAGATCATTACCTCCACCCTCAAACCTGCTAGTATCATATACACTTTCACTTTCACACTCCTCACCCCCTCTACTTGCACCCACTCAATCTGATGTTGGTTTGCTTAGAAGCTCCATCCTCACTGCTGATCACTCTTCCACTGCCCCCACATTCACTTACCCTTAGTACTCTGATGATCCTTTTGCAAATGTCCATCCTTCCTCTACTTATCTCGGCCCACCCTCCATTGGTATGCCTCATTGTACACTTGCCATTATCCCAAGTCACTCACCATAGTATATTTAAGGACCTACTATTCATATAGCAATTATTTACCAAGTCTATTTGTGCATCAAGTAGACTGCTGCAATCACAGTGTATGTCATATATGTACCCAATGTATTTAAGCTGGTCATCCTTGTCTGCTAAAATCATTTCTTAGTTCTTTTCATTTATATCCATTATGCTTTCTGTGCCCAGAGCACCTCCTTTCCTTATCTTCCAGTTGTTCAGTCCACCACTCCTAGTATCAAGGATCTCACTGCTAAATTCATCTTGGTGTTGTTACCAGTACACCTTCACTGTGTACTTGCTACTATCTCAAGTTGCTCACCATATACCCTTCCCTTGTCTTCCAGACATTCAGCCCAGCATTATCATCACCAGGTATGCCCTCATTATGCACTCACCATTATCTCAAGTCACTCACCACTCACCATAACCCCCTTTCCCTTATCTTCCAGGCATTCAGCCCACCCCTCCTCCTGGTATTGAGGATCTCACAGCAAAGATTGTCTCAGCATCATTACCAGGTATGACCTTACTATTGTGTACTTGCCATTATCTCAAGTTGCTCACTATACCTGCCTTCTCTTGTCTTTCAGTCATTTAGCCCATCCCTCCTGGTATCAAGGATCATCATCACCAGGTACATCCTCATTGTGCACTCACCATTATCTCAAGTCACTTATTGTACTCCCTTTCCATTGTCATCCAGGCATTCAGCTGACCCCTCCTGGTACCAAGAATCTCATAGCCAAGATGTCTTGGTGCTATTATCACCAGGTTCACCTTCATTGTATGCTCCTCATTATCTTAAGTTGCTCACCACCCCCTCCTCTTCCCCTTGGCTTCCAGTCATTCAGCCCTACCCCTCAGGCTGATATCCCAGAGGAGCTTGTGGCCATGATCATCTCAGCATCAGTGTTATCATCACTATCTGCCACATGTCTGTCCATTCTTTTTTACAGTGATATGCCTTGCTGACCCCTTCCAGGTGTATGGGCATCTTCTGGCCATGACATTCTTAACTCTCAATACAATATTGAAGTTGGTACACTCCAACTACCATTACCGGCTACATGCGCTAAGCATAGTCGAGCTAATACCAACTAACGAGTTGAGACAAGTCATGAATTGACATGTCCCTGACACCTGTCAATCATGATTATCAAATGATGTCAGTTACCCTGACATTCATAT
>JBBPUL010000121.1:0-36481 GCA_038094675.1 Spongispora temasekensis
AATAAGGCCGGGGGGCGGGCCCCAGCGCTCTCTTTTTTTTTTTTTTTTCATCCCACTTTTTTTTTTTTTTTTTTTTTTTTTTTTTTTTTTTTTTTTTTTTTTTTTTTGCTGCGAGGACGCTGTTGACTTTTCTGATTATGTCAGGGACCAAGGTCGGAGACCCGATCGAAGCAAACGCTGCGGGAAAGGTGTTCTCAACCGGGCGCGATGGGCGGAAGCCACTCCGGTGCGTTGCAGCCACGGCGAGTCTGCGTCGTCGATGCTTACAGTAAATGATTCTTTGCAGAGTCGGAAGCGTCAAGGCAAACATCGGTCACACCGAAGGCTGCAGTTTCCTGGCAAGCTTGGTAAAGGTGTCATTGATGCTGCATCGCAAGGAGATCATTCCGAATATCCGATTCAACAATGCTAATCCCAATATCAATTTTCCTTCCTTGAAGATGCAGGTGCAAACAGAGGTAAAATCGGTTTTGTTTCGTCTGGTGCTCGGCTGACAAAATGGCCGTCTTCATAGCTGGAGAGCATTACTACGGAGATGGCTGCTGCGGATGGTGCATGGGTGACATCCATATCATCATATGGGGTTGGTGGGTCGAATGCACACGTGGTAGTGGAGAGCGCAGAGCAGGTCTCCGACCTTTTGAAATCGGTGGCGGTTGCTCCAGTGGATGGGAACAAGACATTGTACCTCTTTTCCATCGGTACACTCACGGAGTCTACCCTTGGACGTTGGAAAGAGGCGCTTGTAAGCGCCTACGATGGGGTGACTAATGACTGCGTACTTCGCTCTGTCAGCCGCGACCTTGGACGGCAAACCCGTGCTTACCCTAGCCGTGCTTTCGCGATTGGACCGTCGCTCGATGGGTCTCTCAAGTTTTCAAAGCCAGTCTTGCGAAACTCGTATGCGAGCCCAAAACTTTGTTTGGTATTCGCTGGCCAGGGATCACAACACGTGTTCATGGGCCGTCAGCTCGCCGAGAGTTACCCCGCTTTCCTTGCTTCCATTCGAGAAAACGATCGCATCTTGGTCGAGAGGTATGGACAGGATTCGATGCTCGAGCGTACCGGTTTGTTCGTTCCAGGCGTAGAGTGCAAACTGGCCGCGAATGGGGTGTGGCCCGTGTGGGACGTCGTGTTTTCCCTGGTGTTCATTCAAATTGCGCTGGTAGACCTTCTGAAGAGCTTGGGTATCAAGTACGATTTTGTGGTCGGTCACAGGTATGGAAAAATCCGTTCTTGCGTACCTTTTGCTGATTATCTTGTAGTATTGGTGAGATCTCGATGTGTTACGCATCCGGGCACTATGATCGCGAGATGGCGATTGGTGTCGCAGTTGCCCGCGCGGCTGCTATGACATGCGCGGAAGGAAATGGTGCCATGGTCGCCCTCGGTATTGGCGTGCAGAAGGCGAAGAAGATGATCCGCAAGGTCCTTTCGCGAGCCAACTTAACCTCCGGGTTGTGGATCGCAGGTATTAACTCGCCTCAAGCCGTCACGGTGGCTGGGAGACACGAGCTCATCGACGCCATGTTCGATATGGCAAACGATCCAAACGCCAAGGTGTTCGCTGCCAAGCTTCGCGTTACCTGTGCCTTCCACACGCCTTTGATGGAGTCGCAGGAGCAGCTGTTCAAGGAGCGGATTGCGGCAACGCCTCTGAGCCAAGGGACCAAAGCACAAATAGCGCAGGTCATGTCTACCACGGATGGCAAATGGCTTGACCGAGAGCTCGATATCAACTATTGCTGGGATAACATCCGCCGGCCAGTGTTGTTCGGGACTGCCATCAACAAGATCATTTCCGATCAACGCCCAGACGAAGGAGTCCAATTCTTGGAGATTGGGCCACACCCAGTGTTGAAAGCTTACATCGAGCAATGTGGAGGCGAATCTGTTTCCTTGATTCGTCGTCCGAACCCAAAGGTCCCTGCACAAAATACTGGAGAGCACTATCAGTTTTTGGAGGGCATCGGATATCTGTTGACCGTGGGATTCAAGAACGTGGACTTTGACAAATTGTTTGCGTCCCCCAATGGTGCCAAGGAGTTTGTGAGGTCGAAGCTGCCCGAATATCCGTACAATAGGTCGGTCTGCTGGTCAGAATCCGGACTTCAGAAATCTCAAAGACTGAGATCACCGCCCAAGCCAATTGCATCGCCTCACTTTCGTCTCAGCGTCGAAACTCACCCCGATTTGACTGGTCATGTCATATTGGACGCGGTGCTCTTCCCAGGTTCCGGGTGCGTGGGCAGCCAAGTTTCATTTCTGCAGACTCGTTACTGACGTTGTTGGCGTGGCAAGTTATGTCGAAAGTATCCTGGAGAACGGCGCGATGGTCGTGAACAATGTCGAAATTCACAAGCCGCTCGTTTTGAGCGCCCCTGGCTCGCATCCGGGTCACGCTGGGTGTATTATTAGCGGTAATAGGTGGGAGTTCAGGGCCAGTGCCACGATCCCACCCAAGTACGACAACGGCGAGATCGTACTGGACTCGGTCTATGCCAGAGGCACGTTTTCGCGAGTTAACCCAGCGTACGACCCGACGCTGCCTCGCACGTTCGACATCGCCGCTAAGCTCGCTCGTTCGCAGTTCTCGATCACCGGAGATGAATTCTACGCAGCCATTCCTTCGGCGTATGGCTACCGAAATCATTTCAGGGACTTCCTCCAAGTCGTGCACGAGGTCGACGACGAGGCCAGTTTCGGGGCCAAGGCACACCTAGCATACCTCAAGATCCCAGAGGATACCCCGGATGTGTTCGGTAGAGGATATGTCGTCCACCCTGGCATTCTGGACAGCATAACGCAGTGCGGTCTCGCCATGTTCATCAACATGGAGACGCAGCAATTCGATTTTAATGGCGTCTTTCTACCTGTCAAGATGGACACCTTTCGACGGTGGGATTCATGGGACGCGCCGAATCTGGACGACGAGCTGAAAAAGGGCGGAGTCTGGGCGTACTTTACGACGACGGCATGGGGCCCCGCTGGTCCGTTTAGGTCAAACTATGTCATCGCAAACGAGGAAGGAAGGGTGTTGGTTACCATCGAGGGCTTCGAGATTGCACTTGTACCGGTCGATGAACCTGTTGTCATTACGGACGAGAACCACGAGGAGCGTCTGACGACGACGTGGCAACCAAAGGCGTTCCCTGCCTTGCTTGGCTCAGTGTCGCCACGAGCGACGCTTGCCTGGGTCTTTGAATCTCTTGTGCGTGGTGCTGGAGCCGCAGGGAAAAGGGTGCTTCGGGTCGCTGATGTCGCCAAGACTGTGGAGGTTGCCGTCAAGCTGAACGCAGTGCTTGAGAAATTACATCGCGAAACGGGCATCATCGTGGAGTATTACTGTATCGCTAGTGGGGCTTTGGACGCGGATGCGAAGATGGAGTGCATCCGCCAGTACGGATATGCCAGGTCGGCGGTTCTGGACTCCTGGATGCTCGGCGAGAATGTGGAAAACACGCTACTATCAAGGTTAGTGGAATTCTGATTTTGTGTTTACTTCTCGGTTAAACAGGGCGTGTTTTTTTGTAGCTTTGACATGGTTGTGCACCATGTTGATCTCGCTGCAGTTCAGGTAGACATTACCTCCATCGCGAATGTGGTTGGAGGGAATGGTGTGGTTATCCTTTCGGTGATTGGTGAGTTCAACCGATCGACTTATTCTCATTAACCACTTTCTCAATGATATTCAGATTCTGGTGCAAAAGTTGAGAATGGGAGGGTTGAACCGCTGACTTTGGCCTCGTTGAGCAGAAAGTTCTCTGCCATCAGCGGGTCGGTCATCAAAGTCTCGGACATGGTCGATGGCAAGGGACTCTTGTGTGCTCAAATCGCGCAACCAACGCTCTCTCTACCGTGCGGCCCTTTCAAGACAGTAATAGTTCGGGAATTTGGACACGGGAAGGAAGGCGAGTTGGTCGAGATTGCGAAGAACATGTCATCAGAAACCGAGCTATGGATCACCGGAAATGACGATGCAGCTGGAATCGGCGCACTCGGTGTGGCGTCCTGCATCATTGCAGAGTCTCCAGAATATCAGGTTTACTCGGTGCTTTTCGAGGACCATTCGTTGGATGAAATGGCAAGGGAAAAGGTTGTGAATGAACTACGCAGGAACGCGCTTCTGCTGGAGCAGCATATGAAGATCGCAAAGGATGGAAAGGTCTTGGTTCGTCGGCTTGTACACGGGGGGGCAGACATCAAAGAGATTGCTGTTGGCGCTGCCAGTTTGACAGATGTGGATGGCGCACTGGCTGGTTATTTTCCCCCCGCCCCGGGAGCGTCGGATTTGGAGATTGAAGTGGAGGCGCTCGGCATCGACTCCAGGTTGTGTGCAAAGTCCACATTGGCGTTTGTTGGGCGGGTCAGATCGCGGGGGGCATCGGCCGCGCAGGTGGAGGTCGGGACGCAGGTATGATTCCCTTTTTGTACAATTCTGCGCACATTTGATTTCTCGAGTCCGTAGGTGGTGGGGGTTGTATGCCAGATACCAGCAAGCGTCATGATCGTTCGCGAGGATGCCGTTGTTGCGCTGCCGATGACTATCTCATGTGTAGATGCTGCGGCTTTGGTTCAAACTTTTCTCTCGGCTTGGGTCGGTCTTGTGGAGCGAATTTCCATTTCGGCTTCGTCAACCGTGCTCATCCACGATGGCACTTGTGGTAAGCTAGTCCGTCTGTGTCATCATTCACTTTCGGTTAAATTTTATTTTGCAGCTGCTAGCTTCGCTGCCGTCCAGATTGCGAAACGTTTTGGTGCCAAGGTGTTTTTGACCGTGAGGAGTCAGAAAGACGCGCGGCTGCTTTCGGCGTCACTGGGCTTACCGATCGCCAACATCATTCTGATCGATGACCTTCCGCTGGCCGCCGCAGAGTGGATTCGGTCTGGCACGATGTCTCAATTTGATGCCATATTCAATGGAGGTGGGAAGAACGTATATGCTTGTGGGTCAGAGCATCTTTCACCGTTTGGTGCTTATCTCCACGTTCAATCTGAGGAACGACCCGAGATCCCGGCGGGTGTTGCGGTCTCACATATTCTGGACATCGGCCGTTTTTCAGCTGCTTCTCCAGCTTTTCTTGTCCCTGCGATATCTGCCGTAGTGTCGAGTCACGCGTTGGATCCATTCATCATTCGTTCGCGCACCGTCACCATGTCAGCGTACAAGAGCGCCGTTCCTGATGGCACCGATTCGCTTGTCCTTGTTCCCGACACCGGCCATATCGTTAGAATTGACCCGAGCGGCCAATTATTTGATCCTCGCAAGTCATACATCCTTGTTGGCGGTTGCAGCGAGCTTGGCGTGCGTATGACGGAGTGGATGGCGCGTCGTGGCGCGCGTCATGTGTACCTAATTAGTCGTCGCGGATCGAGGGGCCTCGCGAAGACTGACAAGCTGTACATCCAGAGCTTGCACGATGCTGGTGTGCATATAGAGTTGATCGCTGCAGACGCGAGAGACGAGGCAAGGACCGCCGCTGTCATTGCTCGCGCTTGGGAGGCTGGGCCGATTGGAGGCATCTTTCTGATGACGGTCGTTCTCCGGGACGGAAAGTTTACGAACCTGACGCAGCAATCTTTCGACGACGTGTACGAGTCCAAGATCGCGGTGCTACACACACTTTTGAGATGCGTCGATCCGTCGACGATCGATTTCTTGCTGTTGTTTTCCACGATCGGATCTGTGTTTGGGAACGCTGGACAGGCTGCATACTGCGCGTCGCAATTGTGAGATATACATTTTTTCTTTGTCGAGTGTGTTTCGAGTGCTCACGAAAATGATTAGATACTTGGATCGTATCGCGGCCGTGGTTCCGAACACGGTTTCTATGTCCTTCCCGCCGATCACCGATTCGGGCGTGTTCAAGCGTCTCGTGCTCAGCTCGAAGGGTAAAGCCAACACGACACAACTGACGAAGATGGGCATGACAACTGCACAAGTCTGTAATTTTATTGGCGATTGTCTTGTTCGAAAGATTGTCCACTACGTGCCGATGCTTGCCATCGACATCATTCCGGAGGCGTTTCCCACCTGCGAGCCCTTGTTGTATGGACACTTGCTGCCAAAACAGTACCTCTCTGCTGCAGGTGGCGCTGGTGAAAGTGCTGCAGTCGAAACCCCCACTTCCTTGCTTGCCGCGCAGTTGGGCATTGACACTGACCAAATCAATGAGAAAGCATTGATAACAAGCTTTGGTCTGGACTCTCTTGGAGGTGCGTCTGGTGGTTTCGTTTCCGCGAAACAGATTAGTCAAATCGCCACTACTAGCAACTCGGTATAGTAACCAGCTCAGGTTGCGGCTTGGAATTCAAGCGAGCCAGATCGAGTTGCTTGGTTCGATGACGGTCGAAAATCTGAACGAGATGTTGGCCAAGACAAGTGCGATAATCGGAAGCGCTGAAGGAATGGTGGACGTCGATGTTACGGAGAGGTATGGGCATGCCCTTGTTCCTATTCTTAATGATCGCCTCGCATATGATGAACCCTACACGTCGGATGCGTCCCCGCATCAATACCGAATTTGGCTGGCCCAAGTACGTGTTCTTTTTCTTTTCTTTCTTTCTTTAATGTTAAAATGGTAATGATAGCGGGAGCGGGACAATGCTCGCAGGCGCGTTGCCAGCAAGATCGACGCAAACATGTCTCGTTATGGCGCCACACAGTGGGATACTCACGAAGGCTACTTTGTCACCATTAGCTCGGAGACTCCTCTGGACGTGGATCGCATGGGGGAGGCAATTGGGGAGGTCGTCCAGCGCCATGGCGCCTTGCGCACGGCATTTACTTGGAACGAGGAACGAGGCAAGCTCGAGCAAACCGTGTACCCCAGCATTGACTTTCAGGCGACACTCGTGGATCTCTCCAGTGAACCTGATTCGGCGGCGGCCAAGGCATACCAGATGAGCATCGCACTCAACAATGAACCCGGCTTCAAGCTTGACCGTTTACCGCTCCTGTTTGCAACCATGTACAACCTTGGAGATAACCTCTGGGCGTTCAGCATTGTCATCCACCACATCATCATCGATGATGTTTCGCTTCTCGTATTTTTTTATGAGATGTTCAAATTGTATTTGGACGGTCCCGGGAGCTTGCCCGAGGTTGTGGTCCACTACTCGGATTTCAGCGACTGGCTTTTGAAGACATCCGAACGCAGGGCCGAGCTTCTGGAACGGCATTTACAGTTTTGGTCGAGAAAGCTGAACGACGCGCAGCCCCTTCATCTTACGCTCGCCACTCCCTCTGAACACCAGTTGGCTCCGGTGACGCAGATCGAGGCCAGGATCGGTGTTGAGGTGCTCGAGCAATATCTGAAGCTGACGACGTCTATGGCCGTGACACCATTCGCAGCGTTCTTTGCGGCTTACAACATACTTCTTCATAAGTACTCTGGCCAAACAACATTTATGGTTGGTACCGCGGTGACTCAGCGAAACTTGCCGATGTTGGACAACGTCATTGGATTCTTCTCCAATATGCTCCCCATCAAGACTAGCGTCGACGAAACGCAGACATTCGCGGAATATGTGACTAATTTTAAGACCATTCTCATGGAATGTTTGGCACACGACGAAGTGACGTACGAAGACCTCGTTGGACTCTGCAAGTCATCGTCTCGCAGTCGCGGATACTTCAAGCACCTATTTACTCCCAGTGGGATGAATATCATCCAGCTCGACTCCAAGAACATCGACATCACGTCCGTGATGTCGCTCCCGAACTGTGAGGAGCAGTACGAGTTCTTACTTAGCGTCCATTCGAGCAGCGGACAGGCCATCCTTCGGTTTGACAACCACCTGTACACGGAGGAGGCGGCACGTTTAATCTTGGATGCGTACATTTCTCTGGTGGAGAGGCTTGGGAGAAATCCCAACAGCAAGATTCAGGATATATCGGTCGTTACCGAAGCCGAACACGATCGGCTGATTAAGGAACTGTCTTTGACGACGGAGGTGGCCGTGGAAGACACTTGTCTCCATCACTTGGTCGAGGAACAGGTCGAGAGGACGCCATGTCTGATGGCGGTTGAGTTTGAGGCCGAGTCGATGACTTATGAAGAACTGAATGTGAAGGCAAACTGTGTCGCGCGGTTACTGGTCCAGGGAGGGGTGCGTGTGGGTGATGTCGTTGCGTTGTGCTTCGACCGTAGCATCAGCCAGATCGTTGGCGTGTTGGCGGTCCTCAAGGCTGGAGGTGTGTTTGTGCCGCTTGATCCGGACGATTCAGTGCTTCGAAAGAATCTGTTGATTGAGGAGTGCGATGCCAAAGCCTTGCTGACAACGTCGAACCACTTTCGCGCGTTCCAGAAGAGCACAGCGGCCAAGGTGTTGGTGCGTGTAATTCTGCTCCGAGTTCGTCTGACGCTTTTTGCTAAGGTGAATGGAACCAGATTGTTTACATTGACGATCCAAGCTATCAGAAGCGGCTCGTCGGAGTCGATTCGGGTAATATGGTGATTGAAGGGCTTTCGCCATCGAACCTTGCTTACATCATGTACGGTCACATTATCTGTTCTCTCTTTGTTCGCCAACTTGTCTGATCCGTCCCCAAGGTTCACAAGCGGCAGCACTGGAAAGCCCAAGGGTGTGATGGTAGAGCATCGCTCGATAGTCAACCTCTTACGAATCCCGGGCGTATATGGTTTCGCTCAGGGTGTTCGTGTCATGTCTTCGCTGGCGTATACGTTTGATCCATTCATCGTCGACGTATTTGGGACGCTCGCCCACGGTGCGACTCTCGTTATGGGGAGAAAAGAGCTCGTGCTTGGCGATATTCCCAAGGCACTTCGCACCCTCAGTATTAACGTCTTGCACGTGACACCGTCGATTCTCGCCATCGTACCCGTCGACGAGTACCCTTCCCTCAACACCGTCGTTGTTACGGGCGAACCGCTCGGGAAAAAGCTCATCCAAGACTGGTCTGAATGCGTCACATTACAAAACGTGTATGGCCCCACGGAAGCATCGGTCGACTGCGTGTCGTGCCACGTCACTTCGTCTGCCCTCACTGGTGTCATCGGACGACCGCTACCAAATTGTCGCATTTACATCCTCGACAAGCAACTCCGTCTTTCTCCCATCGGTGTGGAGGGAGAGCTCTACGTCGGTGGTATCCAGCTTGCCCGCGGGTATCTAAATCAACCTGAACTCACTGCGAAACTCTTCATTCCAAACCCGTTCGTTTCTGGCGAGCGGATTTACAGAACCGGAGATATTGCGCTGTACCGCAGCGATGGCAATATCGAATATTGTGGACGCACCGACAGGCAAATCAAACTTCGCGGGCAGCGCATTGAGTTGATGGAGATTGAAGACACGATCGCCAAATATTCTGCAGTGAAGCGCGCTGCGGTGGTTATACGCACGATGCAGGACGCTCCCGCAATTATCGCTTTCGTTGAATTCAAGGACGAGGCCCTGGATCATTTGGAGGATGACAAGGAGGCACTAAAGATGTTTGTCGCGGAGCGATTACCACGGTTTATGTTCCCATCCCTCATTGCTGTGCTCTCTCAAATCCCGACCTCGCGGAACGGAAAAATTGACAAGAATGCACTGAAACAAATGGACCTAGCGCCGTTCTCTCCTGCTTCGAGTGCCGACATGGGATCGCCGACGGGGGACGTGGAAGTCGAACTTTTGCGTATCTTTTGCAAGACGATGAAGGTACAGAATGGCGCGTTTGGAGTCGTACACGATCTTTTTAGTGTTGGACTGAACTCGTTGATGGCCGTCCAAGCTACTGGTGCCATTTCCAAGGTCTTTGGAGTTCACATTGGTTTGAACGATATCTACTTGAGGTAAGGCGTTGTGACAAGACTCAGCTGCTTCGAGCTGCTAAGAAATACCCGGCTTACAGGCCAACCATTCGGGAGCTTGGGAACCTGATTGTTGACGTGATGGAGCAGGAATCACATGCGATCATGGAAGTAGAGGATGCCGATGCTGACTTTCTCGTTGAGCTCCTGCCGATCAGGAGGAAAGGCATTCAGCCTCGCGTTTTCCTCGTGCACGATGTTACGGGGATTGCGACGCCATTTATGCGCATCGGGGCCTATATGCCGAATGAAATGTACGCTATCGGTGACAGACACTTTGGTTGCCCGACAGGCTTCTCGACGATTGAATCTATGGCCGATCATTACATCACACTTGTCAAGAACGTCCAACCCGTAGGGCCGTACGTCTTTTCTGGTTACTCCTTCGGTGGACAGGTGGCGATCTGCATGGCCGACAAGCTTAGACGGGCCGGAGACATTGTGGAACATCTCATTCTCCTTGATTCCATATATATTCCGGTTGTCGAGCGACAGAGTCTCAAGTCCATGGATTGGACGCAGCGTTCTACTGACCGTATCTCATCCAAATTTCCGGAGATCGGGGAGAAGTGGAAAGACAAGCTGCGGACGGAAATCCGGAAGAACTTGAAGTCGATGTTCGATTTCGAGTCGCCGTGCTATGAAGGGCGGACGACGCTGATTGTTCCAAAGGACCGGTCTTGGCACCGGAGTGGGAACGCGAGCGACTTTGATACCGGCGTAGACGACCACAATGGGTGGGATCATCGAATAAAGAAATTGGAGATGAAGGTCTCTGCGGGCTCGCACGACACGATGTTTGCACCGGCACATGTCAAGGTACTTGCAGGGGTGATGAAGGAGATTCTAGGCATAGTGAGTTGTGACTGATTTTTTTTTACGATGGGTTTGTTTGATATGTTTTGAAACTATAAGACCAAAGGCTAATATTATCGAGGAGTAAGCCTATATAAATTTATAACTTTTGAGTGATTGCTAGATTTCTTGTCCATCTACTGTGAGGCTTCTGATGTTCACCTATATGATCATTACATAGTGGGGTTTCTTTTTGCTGGCGGGCCACCTGGGATGGACTTTTAGCTGAGTGGCGAGCACACTGAGTTGCCCATGCAAGTGGGCCGGCAAAAAAATTAAGGGATTTTAAGGGATTTAAGCCTGGCAGCTAATTAGAGCTGAGATTTAAGGTGAGTTACGACATGTATTACCATTAGTACTGAGTTTTGGTGCTTCTGAGTACTTTTCTGAGCTTTTTGGGATCCTAGAAGGGTTTGGAATGCTCTGGGAGTATTGTAACTAGTCCAACTTTCAACAAATACATCTTCAATCATGATGTGTGAGAGTGAAATTTGTTCAAGAAAGAAAGTAAGAAAGGAAAAGAGAAAGAAAGGAAAAGAAAAGAAAAGAAATAAATTACTGGGTTGCCCTAACCTTTACACCAACCTAGTAGAGGATGATATCTACCACATCAGCAAAACAACCTTTTGCATTTTGGCAGAGTGTGGCAGTGCTCCACAGAGAGGTACCCAAAATTACAGACACTACAGAGCCTACAGACAAGGGTTGTTTTGCTGATGCATGCACAGTGATAATGAATGCATCAACACATGTGACCCTATGGGTGTGACTAAGACAGAGCTTTAAAGCCTGGTCCAGCTTGACTCGGACTCAAGGCTTAGCAAAATCTCAGGTCAAACTCTGGGTTGTGAAAAGCCCTCATCAGTACCCAGCTCAGCCCAGCTCTTTGGGGCCCAGCTTAAGTGGCTTAGAGCTTTTAGGCTAGGCTGTGGCATTACTAGTTTAAATCTGAAGACCATGGAAAATAATTATAATAATAAAAGAAATGTAATTCAATTATTTATTGCATTTATGATGACTGTTTGGCAAATAATTATATTTTAAAAGATATATGCTATAATAATAATAATATATATCTATTATCTAAAATATATCAGATAGATTATATAATAGTAATAAGAAATATTTTTCAAATAATATAATTATAATCTATTATTATACTATTAACATAATGATTATAAAATGAGCATGCTTTATATTTTCTTAACTAGAAGCAATAGACCAATAAATACTTAATAATATTTATTTGAAAATATCAATACTTCATATATGTATACTATACTAGTTGAGGCTGTTTGAGAAAAATAAGTTTCTAACTTTTAATTTTTCTTTACTCTTGAATTTGAGCTTTATAAGATAAGTTTCTTATTAGTATAAAATGGCTTGTAAGTGTTTCTATTTTCGCTTTTTACATTTTAATTATAGTAATAATCTACTATAGTTATAGTTGGTTTAAGATATCTTATAACTCTGAACTACTATATATATTTATAGCTTTGAAGTGCTTATTTATAATTTTTATCATTATAATAAACATCATTAATCTGTTATATATATTAATTATTAATTTAAACATAATAATATACATAATACATATATAATAGCAAAATGTTTTATGTGATTTAGGCTATAAATAACAGCATGTCAATCAATGCATATGCATGACAGCCTCAACATGCCAACTGAATGTAATGGTAAACACAAGAATGATGAGGATGAATCAGCCAATGTGCCCTTATGCAAAGATGCCAATGCTAATGGCAACATGCTGCTAAACACACCATATGCATCTCAATGTGTCCATCAAGCAGAGGCTTTCCAAATGGCCCATTTATACTGCCAAAGATCCAATTTGCATCATGCTAGCTACAATGACATGGTTATTGCAGCTGCAGCTGACTTAGGCATCTCATTCTGGGACACCACAATCCAGCAGCAAGTTGGAACTATCATCAACTATATTAGATCTGTGGCCATCTCACCCAAAAGTATTATGGTGACAGGTGAGTAGATGAAAATCACTCTTCAAAACATTTATGACATCCTTTTCTTGCCATGTAGCAACAAGGTGAGAATTGCATTTTTAGCTAAGATAGTGTGTTCTTTTTTTTTTTTTCAGATGTTGCTGAATGACATGTTGTCTGGTTATGTTATTGGTAAGGCTTCTCTTGATGACATGGCCCTCCTCTTGTAAACACAACATGATCATCTTCCAGATCCACTTGCTCTCTCCCACAAGGACATTTGTGAAACCATCCAGTCTCGATGCTCTCAGGATGAACACTCATGTGCATTTTGAGCACTGTAATTACTGTCTTGCTCACAGTTACATTTATTAGCTTGCAAGATTGCTCATCTCCAGGACACAGTCACACAACTCCATAGTGTTTGTGCTGCATCTCAAAATGTGGTCAATCAAATCAACCAGCATATCAAGTCCTTATATACAGATAATGGTACTTCAGGTTTGTTCTTACCCTTGTTATTTGGAAATGGTTTTTCTATCATAATCTACAGCAATGTGAGGCCAGAGACCTCTCTGGTCCCTTTAACATCAACACATACATATTTCTGGTATAACCATAGAAGCTGGTTCTCTACCTTGTTCTATCACTATTTTCCTAAAGATTGCCAGATTGCTATAACCAAACCCTGGTGCAGACTAGCTCGAGTGTTCCCTTTGCACTAGTAGTAATGGGTAAAGTGACCTATACAGGACACGACCGTCGGCCTCTACTAACCAAAGAAAAGAGAAGAGCTAAGAGTGGGGGACCGCGACTTAGGTCACAAAGACACAAGAGGTCGAAGCTGGGGACAGCTCGACTCTTGGCCTGGTTTATATATTGTATACTATATTAAATACATGAGGCATTAGTAAGCTACATGTGTCTACCATGAGGCGGTCCAGACTAATGATGTCATAGATAAGAGATAAGGAGGTCCAGACCTCTGGCGTCATTGATGATGTCATGTCACGTGATCGGTCTAGACCAATGATGTCATATTACGTAATGCGGTGTGCCACACCGTTATGATGAGAAAAGTAGGGCGAGTTTGAATAAGATTACAACACTACCCTGTCTTTAGGTTGAGATTCCAGATCAACCAGAGTCATAAAATAACGAAGTGAATTCTTGGAGAGTTACTCCTTGGACTTTTCGAGGCGCAGCCGGATTTTTTCGATGAAATTCCTTGATAGCCAGAGGAGCGTTGGTAAGATCAGCCGCTGGCTGCCATGTGGCGTCACTGACGTCGTATCCTTTCCACTTGACTAAATAAGATAGGCCACGTCGAGTGGAACGAGAGTCCAAAATGCATTCAACCTCAAATTCCTCAGATCCATCTTCAGAAATATGCACCGCATCAGGCTTGCTGACCGGTTGTCCAGGCAATTGGTCTTTAAATGGTTTTACACGAGCAATATTGACTGTAGGGTGTATTTTGATTCTGGCCGGCAGTTTAAGTGTAACCGTGTTGGGTGAGGTTTTCAAAACATCAAACGGTCCAATCCATCTTTGTGTCAACTTCGCAGAAGCGTATGGTAGTTGTAAATGTTCCGTAGATAGCCAGACGGAATCGCCAATTTTGTATTCCGGTGCTGCCGATCGCTTCTTTTCAGCCTGCACTTTCATTTTTTCTGCATTAGCACGAAGAGCATTTTCTACTTCGGCGTGTGCTTTTCCTAGTTCTGTCTGAAATCGACCTGCGATGGAAGTGTCGTGTTTTGCTTCAAAACCCATGCGCGGCATGTAATTTCTGGTGACTGCAAATGGGATGCTACCAGTAGCGCGTGTGACAGTGTTATTATGCGCAAATTCCGCCATTTTAACGTATTCCGGCCAAGATTCCTGGTTCTTGGACATGTAACAATGAAGATATTGCGCGAGATCTCGGTTAACTCGTTCCGTTTGTCCGTCTGTTTGCGGATGGTATGCGGTAGAGAGTTTCTGTTCGATCTTGAGCAATTTACACAACTCGGTTGTGAATGCTGAAGAGAATTGCGGTCCTCGATCTGAAATGACTGTTTTGGGCAGCCCGTGCTTACACCATATGTGATCCCTGAATAATATAGCCAGCTCTTTGGAGTTGATAGATTTAGAACATGGTGTAAACACCACTTCTTTAGAAAATCGATCCACGACCACACAAATGGCATCTATACCTTTTACTGCGGGGAATCCAGATATGAAATCAACAGAAATATCCTCCCAGGGATGTTTAGGAATGGGTAGCGGTGCAAGTTTTCCTGCCGGAGGACGAGACAACGATTTTGATTGCGCGCAGATTTGACAACGATCAACGTATTCATTAATTTCTTTTTTCATCTCAGGCCAAAAGAAATGCTGAGAGATTGTGGATAAAGTTCGTTGTTGACCTGCATGTCCAGCAATGGGAGAATCATGGCAAAGAGTGAGGAGTTCTACCCTCAAGCCCGGAGGTACAAAGACGCGATTAGAGTCATTGATAAATACAGATTGTTCTTCGTCGAACCAGCAAGTAACGGATGACGGTATTTTTAGGTTTTTTGACATTTTCTGTAATTTCTCCAGGAAAGGTGATTCTAAATGTACATCATTGATGATAACCTGCGGTGGTAGTACCGTTATGTTTTCGTTAAGGTTCTGCACAGCATCACCGTGATCTGGTCGCCTAGATAAGGCATCAGCTCTAGCATTGGTCGATCCAGGTTTATAGATGAGGACATAGTTAAATTCCTGCAGAGTAGCATGCCAGCGAGCTTGGCGTGGCGACAAAGTTTGTGGTTTTTTCCAGTATTCTAGATTTTTGTGATCTGTCCAGATTTCAAATCGTGGACTCCCAATCAAGTAATGACGCCATTCTTTGAGTGCGCGAATGATAGCGGCCATTTCTTTATCATAAATAGGGTAATTTCGCTCTGCGGCATCAAATGAATGAGATATGAAAGCACAAGGTCTCCAGAGACCGTCTTCGCAGTGCACTGAGAGCACAGCTCCTGTAGCAATGTCCGATGCATCTGTTTCTACCCTTAGTTCTTTTGTGCTATCGGGGTATGCGAGTAGCGGTGCTTTGGTGAATTTTTCCTTTAATGTTAAATACGCTTCTTCTTGCGCGGGTCCCCAGGACCATGGTATGTCCTTTTTAGTCAACTCCGTCAAGGGTTTAGCTGTATGTGCGAAGTTTTCTATGAATCGTTGATAATAATTACAGAGTCCTAAGAATGACTGGACCTGCTTTACTGATTGCAGTTGGGGCCATTCCGCGATTGCTTTTGTTTTGTTTTGTTGCATATCTACCCCGTCTTTAGATACGACCATACCCAGATAGTCAACAGTCGATTTAAAAAAGAAACATTTCGACGGTTTGCAATAAAGGTCATTATCCCGTAATACCTGCAAAACTTCACGAACTTTCTGCACGTGTTCCGCACGAGATAACCCCGTAGTAAAGACGATCAGATCGTCGAGATAAGCACCCGTGTCATCATATCGATCGTGGAATAAATCGTCCATCATAGCCTGAAACGTAGCAGGCGCGTTTTTGTAACCAAAGTACATAACCAGGGGTTCAAAGGACCCAAAAGGCGTGACAAAGGCTCCTTTCCATTCGTCACCCTCTTTCATACGTACGTTGGTGTATCCCCAATGAAGATCCAGCGTAGTGAACATGTCGGCACCACGGAGCCGATCAACCAGTTGATCAATTCTGGGCAATGGATATGCGTTTGTAACCGTACCCTCGTTAAGGTAGCGGTAATCCATCACCAGTCGCTTTTTTCCATCTTTTTTCGGTATAAAGAATACAGGCGCCGTCTGGGGCGACTTAGAAGGTCTAATATACCCTTTTTCCAATTCTCCATCAAGGAACTTGCGAATTTCCAACAAGTCAGTTTGTGACATTGGAATCACTCGACCCTTCTTCGGTACAAAGTCAGGTTGCAAATCGATTGCATGATCCCAGGTTTTACGCAAAGGCATGCGCGTAGACTCTTGTTCCGAAAATACATCCATAAAGTCGTGAAATTCACTCGGAACTTCTGCCATGATTTGTTTTTGTTCGTCCAGCGATATTTTGTTTACATTCATGCCAGCGTAACGGTTGAAAGTCATTGTATGATTTTTCCAGTCTATGGAGGGGTTATACTGACTAAGAAACTCGTATCCTAAGAAGACCGCATTGGTGGCTAGATTGGACACGTATAAAGTAAGTGGGAAAGAGTAAGCAATCCTGTTGCCGTCCGTCATTTCCGCGTGGACTTGGCATACGTGGGTGATTCCTCTTCCCACGTTCGCGGAGCCATCAGCGTTCCTGACTTCAATGGGCCTAGCCAGTTCTTCACATGCGATGGCATTAGCGGTAATGAAACCTTGGTCGACAAAACAATGTGTAGCGCCGCTGTCGACTAGAGCAGACACCCAGACCGATGACTGGTCATTCCTTTGTAGTTTTAACTCTACTTCTAGAGCATTTTCGCGTAAGTGCCGTGTCTTATATGGCATCATTCTGATATGCTGAGGGATTTCATAACTTAAAGTATTTTTTTGTATTTGTGCGAAATTAAGCACCCAATGTTTTTCTTCCGGGGCCGAGCTCAATTGAGGCTTCGCGGCGGAATATTTGTCTGATGGGCTACCATATCGAGACGACAGTTCGTGTGACGAGAACGAGACAGGCTCATAGTTTTTGTTCTGGGCCATTTTGGCAAGTTCTCTCATGTCAAACACTTCATAATTAAAAGAAGACGACAAGTTAACAGAATTAATTACAGGCTCCACTTCTTCCCATTCCGATTCGTAGTAAGTATCAAAGAAGTCTGAAACTGGTACATAGTCCGAGACACTATTTTTTGTATTTAAAGAATTTTCGTAAGTAGAAACAGTACTAAAAGAAAAATGGTCCGAGACCTCAGACACCCTCATATCTGAAGTCGGCCTCAAAAACCCGCCTTGGCGCGTGCTTCGACTGCGAGCCTATCTCGCCAGTACGCTTCGGCTTCTTCCGTCATCCAAGCCTGATGGTGGGCTGTAGCCGCTGGTTGCGGCGCTTGTGGGGGTGGGGGCGGCGCGGAGACTTGTTGCTGTTGGGGGTGCCAGGATGCAACGTACCCTGGGGCTTGCGGAGGGAGAGAGGAGACTGCCTCTCTGGCCTCGTACAAAGCGCGGTTTCGGGGGCGGCGAGAAGGATTTGTTGGACACATTGCCCAAATGTGCCCTTTACGTTGACAACCAAAACAGGTTCGATTGTCCGGAGCGGACGGCGTGCGCGGGGTTTGGCGGTCTATCTCCATTGGAGCGCCTTGACCGGGTTGAACACCGGTGGAGGTAAACCTTTGTCCTGGCACAGGGGGACGAGGAAGAGGACGAGCTCCAAACGGTCTAGAACTCGAGGGGCGAGAAGCAGCAGGGCCAATGGTGGGCCTTGCCAAGGCGATCCGTTCGAATTTTTGGTTAATGGCTGTGTAAGCCTCAACCAGTCCTTTGTAATCGTCGTCGTCGAGCGTGGCACCGTGCAGCTCGTGCTCGATATGGATCTTATAAAGCACTGCTCTTTTCAGCAAGTGCACTGCTTCTTCTGTGCTACATTTGGCATCCGAGTACAATGCCGCGAAATCTCGCATGAACACGGTGAAATCACCGGTTTGTTTTAGATTTAATAATTTTTTATACGCCTCGTGACGAAGCGTGCCTATGACGAAGTATGACGTGATTTCTGTTTCTAACACATCGATGGCTGGCCAATCAGGGGCATCCTTATCCCCGAATTCTTCGAGCGTGCTGATGGCGAATGGGGCGGCGTCGCCTATCAAGCGGGTCACTACCGCGTACGTGGCTTCTCGATTGTCCAGCTTCTTCACCTTCAGGTAAAGTTTCATTTTCGCCCACCATAGACGAAATGTTGCCTTGCTCCCGTCCCATAGACCGGGATCTCCTATTGTTCGTTTGGCCCTTGTGGTAACGTCGAGCTGAAGGCCCGACAGTTGATCGGCCAAGTCGTCGATTTTCTGGGTGATTGTTGCGTTGGACATTTTCGTAGATTATAAATTCGGCTGTGGCGGCGTAAGGGTTGGAAGAGGGGGGTGTAGAACGGCGAGCGTCGAAGAAGAGTTGGAGGAGGTGAGGGGGTACGTTTGCTGCTTCGAGTTGAAAGCTTGTATTGCCGGTCCAATCCCAATCAGGCTTTGGAGCGACCTTGCGAACAGCGAGAGATTCGTAACCTATTGTGCACATGTACTAAAGAAAAGGAACCTGCTTGCCACTACCACGAAGAGGGCGCCACAGGGGTTTCGTCTCACGAGGACGAGTCTTGCACACCGGCTCGGGACCGGAGAGTCGAGGGGGGTGAACCGGGGAACTGCCTGGCTATGGCTGAAGATTTAGCTCTCCGAGGCTGCGAATCTTACAGAAGAGTTCGCGATTCTGCTACTTTGCATGGGTAGTACCGCTGCGCTGACCCACTTTGCGCCAAGGGATTGATCCTTATTTTTCCGCGGATAGCCGTGTCCTCTCGAATGAGGTCAAAGCACTACCAAAGCGAACGGAAACGACGGCGGACAACCGTATAACAAAACGTTTGATAAGGGAGTGCTTGTCTCCCAGCTATCACGGGGCAACCACGTTCCCAATAGAACGATAGACCACTTTATGCCTGTGGATCGGCTTTCCGACAGCGAGTAAGGACGACGAGCGGGGCACGTGTGTAACCGGCGCAAACAATAACAGAGGCGGACGTAAGGGGTAGCTTCGACCTAATGAAGTGACCTATACAGGACACGACCGTCGGCCTCTACTAACCAAAGAAAAGAGAAGAGCTAAGAGTGGGGGACCACGACTTAGGTCACAAAGACACAAGAGGTCGAAGCTGGGGACAGCTCGACTCTTGGCCTGGTTTATATATTGTATACTATATTAAATACATGAGGCATTAGTAAGCTACATGTGTCTACCATGAGGTGGTCCAGACTAATGATGTCATAGATAAGAGATAAGGAGGTCCAGACCTCTGGCGTCATTGATGATGTCATGTCACGTGATCGGTCTAGACCAATGATGTCATATTACGTAATGCGGTGTGCCACACCGTTATGATGAGAAAAGTAGGGCAAGTTTGAATAAGATTACAACAATGGGGTTTAGCTAGTGGAGGTGTTGCCTTGCACTCAGAGGTTGCAACCTGATATTGGCAATCCAGGTGTGTTGACAAGGGCGAAGGAGTGTGTATGAAGAAAGGGACCCTTTAGAACAACACTTACAATAATAGAATTGGAGAGTGACTAGTATAAGTATGCTATCTTATATACTATTGACTATTGTGCATGGACCAAGTACTAAAGGGCTACTCTAAAGCTACTTAGTAATCAATGATGTCAGGATAATGTCATACATTAGTCAGCAGTGATGTCACAGTGACATCATGGTCCAGACCATATGTTATACATAGGTTATGTAATACCAATCCAGGTCTAGAGATAGGTGCTATAAGATAAGATAAGATAAGATTAGATAGACACCAAAGATAAGATGAAAAGTGAAACTATGATATGGTGCTATCACAACACTGCCAGTCTCTATCAAGGAGAATAAGGCCTGCCTGCTGACACTCATGTCTAGCAAGCATTTAGTCTCACCCAATGGCTTAATATTTCTCCTTTGATCAAGACCATTAGGTCTCTCAATGCTGGCATCACTCATGAGGGTCCATTATACCTGCCACTGCTTCCATCTCCTACTTCTATTGCTGGTTCCTCCTTACTTGCTGCACCACCACTTACTATCAGGGTCCAATTGGTTCCTGAATTAGACTCTGAGTCTGACTCTCCTCCTCCCTTCAAGCACCTCACAAATGCAAGATCATTGCACTGCCATATGACCATTGGGATAAAGATGACATCATTAACATCAATGGATTGGAGAATTCTCAAGAGGCAGATTGATTGCTTGATCCAGTGATTCTATCACTTTGGTTAGTTATCCCAGCCACTATTGCTTCTAATGACTCACTACTGGCAGCTCTTGCACCCACAGCTAGTAGTCATTATATAGCAGCATGTGATAGTGTACACAATTACTATCACCCTTTTTATGTACAATGGGCTAGTGTGACTACAAAGTAAGGAATACAAGAGTCTGTGGATCCTTGACTCTGGTGCCTCCATGCACTTTATGCCCCTAAGGGAAGCATATATGAGCTATACCAAACTTAGTGGAAATAAGTGCCTCCCAGTTCAAACTGTGGCTGCCACTATTTTTATGAAAGGAAAAGGGACTATTAGGCTTCAATAGATCAATGACCAAAATTATAAGCACTTTTTAGAGCTGCATGACATTGGTCACATCCCAAACTCTGAAGTCAATCTAATCTCATTGAGACAACTGCTACAAGCAGGTACTAAGATACATGGAGCCCTTAATCAGCTCACTACATATAATCTATGGTGATAGTGAAATTCTTGCACCTTTTGTTACTGGTCATTTAGGCTGTAATATATACAACTTAAAGGCTACTCCAGCCCCTATGCATGTCCATGGGACCATTGACCTTGAGATCATCCATCAACATCTTAGTCATCTCTCTAAAGAGGTTGTTAGACAAGCCAAGACACATACTTCAGGTCTACCAGATTTCTTTATTCCAGATACTGATACCTCAGTGGTTGTGCCAAAGGCAATATGGATATTAAGTCTTTTTCCAACTGAATCATACCATCATCATTGGTACCTGATCATCTTTCTGGATGACTACACCTCTATGACCTGGACCATACCTTTGTGCAATAAAAGTAATGTATTGGTTGCCACCTGCCACTTTCTCGAGGAGGTGAAAACCCAGTTTGATGCATCAGTTCAACAGTGGATATCAGATTTTGGCAGTAAATACAAATTCACCACCTATGATAATATACTCAAGAGGGAGGGCATAGTTGTTCACAACAGTGCCTCCCATATTTCTCAACAAAATAGGTGTGCTGAAAGATTCATGTGCACCTTAATGGATAAAGCTGAGGTGATGCAGCATCTTGCCTGCTTGCCTAACAGTTGGTGGGAATTCACCACCTCCCATACCACATATGTGTATAACTGCACACCTCTTTTTCACTTGCAATGGCATACACCATATGAGGCTCTTACCTCCATGATCTCTTGGATAGATCACTTGCATATCTTTGGTTGCACTACATACAGTATGTGTTTCTTCCCTCTGATGTATGGGCTGACAAGCTTGCCCCTAAGTCAGAACTTATGGTATATTTGGGTGTTGCTCCTGGCAATAGCATGAAATTCTTGTTCATGTGCTTCCCCAATAATGTCCTCTTCACTGCTGCTCAGGTGGAGTTCCTTAAAGCACAGTTTCCTTACTGTGTTAGACCTGTTGTGAATGCTACTGACTTAACCTAACTGAAGCATTCTTAGTGCTAAAGGCAACTTTAATCTAGGGTTACAGATATGGACTGACTCCTTTCCACTATCAGGTGCCTTGCTATCATCTTATCTTTCATCTTAGCACCCTAATCCTTTGTTTTTCCCTATTGACACTTTTATAGATGCTCACCTATTCTATATCAGGTTGTATCTTGATAGATCTCCCAATCCTATCTCTTATCTCAGATCTCAGATCTTAATCCAGATCTTAGGGCCAGGTAAGGCTATGCCTCCCTTATATTCTTCCCACCACCACAGCATGTCTACTGCATGTCCTTATCTTGTGGTGCTACCCTGGACCCTTATCTTAGATTACCTTATTTAGTAGTGCCCTGGCTGCCCTAAGATTGGTCTGTGTGTATGGCCTGATAATATATGTATATAGGGCACTAGATCAACTAGGATTCTCCAGCTTGATTCTTGTTGTTCTTCTTCTATCTGCACCTCTAGTGGCTTGGCCCTAAGTGTAGTGGTTGTCTGATGTCCTCTACTTAGTAAGGCATCAGGTTAAGCCTCTATTGCTTATCTCCACTCTTTATCCACAAGACACCCTTCAACCACAACTACTGATATTTCTCTGAAGATTGCCAGGTTGCTATAACCAAACCCCAGTATGGATTAGCCCAAGCATTCCCTTGCACTGATGCTCTCCCCAATCCTTCATTCTACTCAAAGTTAGGTTTAGTGCATTGCTAGTTTGCAACTAGACCCATCAAGCACCCCTCTGGTACTGCTTCTGGTTAGTTTCATGCCTCTGTAGAACCAGAACCTGTTATTCTGAATGATGATAACTCTTTTTCTCATTCTTCCTCTTCTAGGCCAGTTACACTGCCTTCTGCACCTCCTCCAGTACTTCATTCTTGCACTCCTCCAAGCCAAAGGCCTTAAGGCCCTCCAGTTGTGCCACCTCTGTTTTGTTGTTTTCAATGAACATGTCAAGTGCCCATTAGACCTGGCAATGTATACAGTGATGAACAACACCCTGTTGATTAGGTCAGAGACATAGTACATGTAGAATGTGCTGCTCATCCTTACCAACCATTATCTGGTGATTTTTTCAACACATCTATCCCTGCTACTTCTGCTTCTAACAGCAAAGCTGATGTGGAGCACATATGTCAAGAGAGGGGATCTGGCCTTGCCACTTTTCTCCTATTTAAGGTGATTCCCATGGTTTCTGCAGAAACTAAATCACACAGTAAATGGACATACTGGGATATAGTTTCCATACCATTAGATCAACAAAAGGAGTAGAGAGATGCATGTCAAAAAGAATTAGACATACTCAGAGAATAACAAGTCTTTAAACTTGTGGATGCATCTAAAGGGTGCAAAGTCATCTCCAATCACTGCTTCTTTAATGTGAAACCTAATGGCTGCAAATGCACCTGCCTTATAGCAAAAGGCTTCTTTCAAGTTGAAGGGATAGATTTTAATGATATCTTCTTCCCTGTTATCCAATTTGAGACAGTGCACTTAATACTTGCACTTGCCTCAATTGAGAACTGGCACATAGAAGGACTCAACATCCAAAGCACCTATTTATATGGCAAGCTAGATAAAGAGATCTATATAAAACAACCTGAAGGCTTTATAGTCAAGGGGCAAAAGACCAAAGTGCTCTATCTATGATGTACCCTATACAGCCTTAAACAAGCCAGACTTGCCTGGTGGAAGACTCTCAATAAGTTCATGAAAGATCTTAGATTTGAACATCTGAAGTCTAATGCTGGCATCTTTCTTTACTAGAAGAAAGGCTCCACCATTGTTTTTTTTTGTTGCCATTGTCTATGTAGATGATGCTCTCTTTTGTGGTCCTGACATTAAAACCATCAAAGAAATAAAAAAAAACATGTTCATGAAGTGCTGGGATTGCAGAGACTTAGGTCCTGCCAAAGAGTTCCTGCACATAAATATAAGATGAGAGGGCAGCAATGTCTTAATCAATTAATGTGCCTATCTAGAGAAGATCCTACAAAGGTTTAACCTCATTAATGCTCATGTGGCACCTCCTCCCCTTTCTCAAGGGTACTGTCCCATCACACATGAAGGTGTTGTGGACCCAAAGATTAGATTACTCTTTTAACAAGTAATCAGCTCACTGCTCTATCTGATGCTTGAGACTTGTCCTCTTGATTATACATTTTATGTATGCCACTATCTACTTGAGACTAGACATTATTTCCTTATATTTGATGGAGCTTCCAAAGCAGGACTAATTGCCTTCACCAATTCTGATTGGGTGCCCAATTCAAATTCCAGACAATTACACACATAATAGTTTATTAAGTTGGCTAACTGTATCTTTATCTGGCAGTCACAACAGTAATCTAGAGTTGCTTACTCCTCTACTAAGGCAGAATATGGTGCACTTTCAGACTGCAGCAAACAAGTAGTCTGGATTTGTTATAACAGGTGCAGGTAGCATCAATCATAGACTCAAAGTGCAATCTAGAGCTGCAAGGTGGAGATGGGGGGCGAATGTTTCAAGCATGATGCAAGGTAACTGGTTACTACTCTGCCTAGGTGAGTATGTAGCAATAACAAGGATAAAGATAGAGTATTCTCGAGCAAAGATGCTACAAGGCTAAGAGGGATTGAAGGGAGAGCAAAGGGGAGCGAGAGTGTCAAAGATGCAATAGATTGCTATCTCGAGTAGGCTCAAGCTGCAGTACATGGCTTGTGCTACACCTCTATATATACATGCAGGGGACATGCATGGACAAGGCCTAAGAAGAGCCTCAAAGACAAAGAAAGACATAAAAGAAAGAGAGGTAAGCATCTATGAATAATCTGCAGTATAAATGAGTAAGAAGAAGACTGTGGATTGGAAATAAGAAGCAAATGTGAAGCAGAGAAGGTCAAAAGAGAAGGTGTTGTGGCATGAGGACTGCAATAGCAGTAGAAGAGAAACTCAGAAGAACTAACTGAGATAAGGATAAGCAAAGCATGGAGTCCAAGGGTAAAGGTGAAACAGAATGACATGCAGTGTCAGGAACTATGAGTCCAAGGAAAAAGGAATAATAAGGATGACATACAGTGCCAGAGACTATCAGTCCCAGGAAATAGAAATGGGTATACACTGGTAGGATGACCAGTGAGATGTGGTAGGCACACCAGCAAAGGTGGCTGGTGAAGCAACTAGAGGCACAATGGAAGGCACCACAGCTAAGACAAGAGGAAAAGAATAGGGACCATAGATCAATCATAACAGGATTCATATCATATTAGAAGAGCTTGGGTATTTCCTTGAGCTAATCTAGATCTGTGGCAACAACCAAGATTCCATCTTCATGGCCAATAATCCAGTCACTGAGAGCAGGTCTAAACACATTGACCTCAGATGGCATGGCATTTGTAAATATGTCAAGGAGAAACTTATTAAGATATTCTTCATTGAAGGAACAAACAATCCTGCTGACATATTCACCAAGAACCTTGGTATTGAAGCCCTTACCAAATGCTGACAACAACTTGGTCTTAAGTTCTATGACAGTGCACAGTCATAGTACTGCTGCCATAACTTGCTTAATGCACTCAGATTAGCTGCTTAGCAAGAAAGAGTGTTGAATGGACAAATATGTTGAATGTTGGACTAGTTGTGATGCTTCCAGAGTCTTTCAAGCACTTCTGGAGCATCCCAAACCCTTCCAGAAACTCAGAAAGCTTGGAAGAGTACTTGGAAGCACCAGAATATCTGGAACTATGTATAGAACTTAGTACTAATGGTAATATATGTCATAACAGTTTATATCACTTATATATATATAAAACCCAGCAGAGCTGGATTTAATATAGGAGTTTGAACATTTTCTCTCTGAACTTACTTGACAACATTCAACAATACCAAAGGTGAGTATACTAACAAGAGGCTTCTCAGCCCTTGAACAAAATGTACTATTCAACATATACATAGTATAGTGTAGTGTACTAATGCAGCATATTACATAAGCACATCTCAACCAGCATCTCAACCACCTGGTGAGTTCCTAGCTCAACCTTTGCCCAGGCTATAGGTCTACAACTTCAACACAAGCTTACTCTACTATACTGTTACTCACTCCCTTGCCACCTGTCATCATTCTGCTGGAATGGGCAAAGCTGCCAGCACCTTCCTAATGTTTACTAAATATTATGTTGGGTGCCACTAAAAAGGTGTCATTAATGCAATAAATTTGGAGGCCAACTATCAGGTAATGACATGTTTTCCAGTTCAATCTTCCAAGGCTGTTGTGTCAAATATTCTGTTCTGTTCTAGTCTTCTAGAAGCCAATAATCATATTCTAGAGGTGGTCAAGTGTTTCCAGATAATGCAAGAAGACTCAAGAGTAATGGACTCTTATGAATGAGTAAGTTGGGAGTCTGATAAGTATCAAAACTCAGGGCAAAACATATCTGATAACTTCTTAGGATTTTGACAATGTTCTATCCAGATGCTTGATACACAGGGTAATGCTGCAATAGTAGCCAGGAACCATGATGCAGCTATTTCATACTATTCCTATGCATTGTTGCTTAATCCTATGAAAGCCAATAATCTCATTGTCAAGTGCTGCAATGCACATGTGGGTTTGTTGGAGGATCAGTTGATGAATATTGATAAGATATAAATAAATATGTGTGCCACATCAAGTTGGTATAGATAACAGGTCATCCAGTCGAATCCATCCTCATATGAGGGATATAAGAAGAAACACTCTATATGGCATAGCCTGGGTCACTACAAAGAGGCATTAATTACTACTATGACACTCTGTATAGGCAGGTGGCTGTGTCAAGATAAAATACTGAAATGATTAGTAATTAGATTATAAAATACAGACCTGCATAAATATGTGGCTGTGCCACCACTTGAATATAGGCAACTTATATAAGCAATACAACATAAATCTTTCTAAGTCTTTGTAGTAGATCTTTACTACACTTTTTGCTACACTTTTTACTACACTTTAGATCTACTTTTTACTACACTTTTTATTACTTTTGACCACTTGTCTCTATATTTTTGATATAGTATATTTTTTCAATAATAGATCTTTGCTTAATAATCTCTTAATTTTGTTTAACCTATGAAAAATCTTGATTTCTCTGATAATCTTCTAACATTGTCTAACCAATAACAAATATTCCAATAATCTTATAACTTTATCTAACTAATAAAAAATCTTGACTTTCTTAATAATCTCCTAATCTTATCTAATCAATAATAAATATTTTAACCTCATCTAACTAATAATAGTATGTTAATATTAAGTTTAGTAAGGTTAAGAGGTTATTAGAATGACAAAGACTTATTATTGACACTGTCATTGATTAGACAATGGGCATGTGTGCTCAACATATACTATTGAACAACATGTAAAGTAACTTAAAATGTTTAACCTAGTTAAGAAGTACAAACTACTTGTTATATATGACTGAGTCACTACTTCATTGCTATACTTCTTGCTATACTTTGTGCACTTTTTTAGCTACACTTTCATACACTTTTTGGTACACTTTTACTATGCTTTTGACTACATTTTTACTACACTTTTACTACACTTCTGATACACTTTTTGATACACTTTTGATCACTTTTTATGCACTTTTACTATACTTTTAACAACACTTTTGGTATACTTTTTGTACATTTTTTATACACTTTTTATATACTTTTGATTTCTTTTTTATGCACTATTACTACACTTTTAACAATACTTTTGGTATAATTTTACTACACTTTAATTATACACTTCTTCAATAATTTCCTAACCTTATCTAGCTAATAAGAGTGTCAATAATAAATCATGGCATTTCCAACTTCTAACCAATAAATCAATAATATATAATCTTAGCTTTTCCAATAATCTTCTAATCTTTTCTAACTAATGATAAAATATAAACAATTAATCTCTCCTTTCTAATAAACTTACAATCTTGTCTAACTAATAATAATGTGTTAATATTAAATTATAGCTTCTTAATAACCTTCTAATCTAGTTAGTTTTGTGGTTAGTGACCAAGGTAATTATTCATTGATAAATAGTAATTAGAGTTTAGTTAATTAGTAGATTGATTAGAGTATTAATTAGAAAGATATAGTATAAATGTAAATATATGTATATTTTAAAAAAAAATATTATTGGATAATTTACTATGAGACACTATAGAAATACTATGAGGCACTGTAAAAACTATGAGATACTTTGAAACACTATAAAAGCACTATGAGACACTAAGATACTGTACTGTAAAAGCACTATGAGAGCACTCTCTAGTTGAACCCTCACTGTAAACACTATGATACTAGACAGCACTAGACAGCACTGGACACAACCTTCTTGATTTGCAGATGGCAACTGATGCAGCCATTTAAGGTACTCATAACCTGTAGAAGTACAGGCCTACAGCCTGGCCAGAGGTTAAGCTAGCTAGTACTCACCAGATAGTTGGGATACTAGTGCAGAGGTATATTGTGGTAAGTGGAAGAGTTATTATTAGAACTCAGATGACTGAGCTCAAATGATATATATAGTTGTATATATGCTTACATATGTGATATACTGCATTAGTATACTACACTACACTACATATGTCGAATAGTATGCCAACCATTCAATATTAACATATGGTATCATCAATATCTGGCAGTGACAGCTCCATCTAGGGTGCCTCTTTGTCCAGTGACTGATTTTTCTTAGCAGCAGCAAAGCTCCAGAATGATCAAGTATATATATGCATCATACATAACTGGTGCACTTGGTCATATACAGAAGTCAAATAAAAGAACATGCAAAATAGGTGAAATTAATGGAGGATTAACATGGATTAGTCCCTCTTTATATATGAGCAAGATATAGACAGCACATAAACACTCAATTGTATGATATCAAGGCATGAAGAAAGGTATCTCAAGGTTGTGCATCATGCTGTAATGCCAGTATACCTTACACTCTCCCCCCTATCTTCTAGAGTGCTGTTTTCAGATGTCCAAGGCTGTGCAGTCATCTACATCAGCAAACTACTGAAAGGTGAGTCAACCAGTTTTTTCTTGATTAGTGTGTGCCTGATAAATAGTTAATACTTAATCACTGAGTTATTGCTTGATTAGTGTACCTGATATTTTATTAATGCCTGGTTAGTAAGCTTTATACTTGATTAGTATCTTATCAGTGAGTTTAATTGCCTGGTTGGTGTGCCTGGCTTAGTTAGTCATTGTACCTAGTTAGTTACTCTGGTTAGTATCTGATTAATATAGTATTTGATACTTGATTAGTTAGTCTTGTTAGTGTTTGGTTAGTCAGTCTAATTAGTATTTGGTTAGTGTTAGTGTGCCTAGTGCTTAGTTAGTGCCTGTTTAGTGAGCTTGGTTATACTTACATAGTTAGTGTTTGATGTAATATAGCAACAAAGTGTGGTAAAATGTAGTAAAAAGACTTAGCAAAATTTGTGTTGTGTTGCTGACATAAAATTCCTACCCTTAAAGTTGAAAAAAGCAGACATGCTTACAAATGGTAAAATTGAAAGTCAACAGCCACCAGGTATTTAAACCCAGTACTCTTCAATTTTAATTTCCACACATTTTCTTTCTTCAACCACTATTATCTCTTTTTTCAACCACTCACCACTCACTACTCACCATTAGGTTTGTCCTGATTATCTGTGTAATTCAGTGTGACTTAGTTTCACTAATTTTTCTCTTATGTAACTATAGATAATCCTAGTGGTTTTAATGAGCTTGTGATATATACATATGTATGTGTCTTTAGCTTATTACTAACCTATTCATCATTATAGATTATAGTTACAATGATAAGTCTTTTTGTATTAGTTTCTAGTATATATGAGTATAAAATGTAATAACATATTTATTAATAAATATATTTTGATTTGTGATTTTCTTTTATATGTGCATAGTGTTATGCATATCTACATAGCTCTATAGCAACCCATACATCAGTAAACCATACCCCTCTATACAGACCCATAGAGGTACAGACAGGTCCCCACCCTATATAGACTATCAAAAAAACTTATAAATTTCAATTTCAATTTTATATTTATTTCAAACTCAACAATTACATAATCATCTATATTACTGTGAGAAAATTACTTACTATATATAGACACTATCTAAAACAAACAAACAAACATAATTAGTTGTCATTTACATAATAATATATCTACACTTGCCAGAATAAGTAGTGAGACATAGGTAGTGGTAATAAAGTGGTGATGAAGTGGTGATGAGGTGAGATGGTAGTGGTTGAGAAAAGAGAGAGTGTGGGAATAAAAATGGCAGACTGCTGGATTTAAATACTTGGTGGCTGCTGAGTTTCAATTTATTCTTTTGTAAGTATCACAACTTTTTTCAACTTCAAGTGTGAGAATTTATTAACACATAGGGCAAATGATATAAGCAACAACACAAATTATTCTAAGTTTTTGTTGACACATCTTGGTACACTTTTGTATGCTTTTTTAGTACACTTTTAGTACACTTTCAATTTTTTAGCACAAGTATGTGGGAGTTTCATGCTTAGTCATGGCTGTACCAAATATAGTACAGAGTAATGGCTTTCATTTCGTGTAAAAAGTACATAATCACTACCAAATGTGGCCAAGATATAGCCAATTTAGTATCAAGCCTTATTTAAACAAGGAAATGGTTCATAACACAACTATGTGGCAATTTCATTCTCTGCAATGGCTGTACCAAATATGGTAGAGAGTAATGGCTTTTATTCAGTGCAGAACTTATGTAATTGCGAGCAAAAGCGACCAAGATATATCTAATTTAGTATTAACTCTCATTTAAATGATTCATAACACAACTGTGTGGCAATTTCACATGTAGTAATGGCTCTACCAAATGTAGTAGAGTAATGGCTTTCATTCCATGTGAAACTTTCATAATTACTACCAAATGTGGCCAATATATAGCCAATTGTATGTCAAATATTACTATTTAAAAAAGGAAATAACTCATAACATATTGTGTGGGAATTCCATGCTTAGTAATGGCTGTACAGGATATAGTATAGACTAATTCCTTCCTATCCATCAAAGAATTATATAATTTGATGCATATACAGCCAGGATATGATCATTTTAATATTTGGTTAGTATTTAATTAGTATATTTGATTTTATTAGATTAGTGTTGGTTAGTGTACTTTGTTGTGTTTTGTTATTCTGGTTAGTGTACTTGGTTGTATTTGATTAGTGCCTGGTTAGTGTGCTTGGTTATATTTTATTAGAATTCTGTATCTCTGTACTAGTCTATACTTCTCTACCACTCTATACCACTCTGTACCTCTGTGCCAAAACTAGTGTTTTACTGTTGTAGTAAATCAGTGTCTGATCAGCACTCCTCAGCACCATTTAGCCTAGACCTAGCTGAGAGACCATGGAGCTATGAAAAGCTGTCTAGCACTCTATATACATACCTGTCCAGACAATAGTGATTTACTGATGCAACATGCATTGGGAGAGCCACTCATCTTTCTCCACACCACAGCCAACCCAATGAACAAGGTACTGTGTTATGACAGGCATGGGTAGCATCAGTCATAGACTCAATGCACAACCTAAAGCTGTGAGACAAAGACGAGGAGCATAGGTCCTGAGTGCAATGCACAGAGACTGGTCACTACTCCACCCAGGTGAGTATGTAGCAACATTGAAGATGAGGTCAGAGTATCCTCGAGCGAAGATGCTGCGAGGCTAAGTGGTTCGAAGGGAAAGTAGAGGGGAGCAAGAGGGTCAAAGATGCAATAGATTGCTATCTTGAGTAGGCTCAAGCTAAGGTTAGTACACCACTTGTGCTATGCCCTATTTATACGGAAGAGTCCTGTGCACAGACCAAGCGGTGCTACAGCTTAATAAGAGAGAAACTCAAAAGGAGTAACTGGAGATAAGAAGAAATAAGAATGAGTCATGCACAGCGTGAAATGAGTCAAAAGGCTATGCATATAGAATTACATGGAATGTCATGGAACGTGTGAGTCAGAAATAAGAGATAAAGGGAATGCACAGCTGTAAATGCTGACTAATGAAAGAGGCTATGCACATTTAGGTAATACAAGGTAAAAGAAGTGAAAGAGAAGAGAAAAGGGGCTGATTGTAATATACTGCCACCCATGGCTGACACAATGTTCATCAAGGATGTGATTAATGAAGTATTCTTCAGCACCATCTGTGGTGATGACTGGGTCAGGGCATATGTTTTTACAGAAAGAAAAAAGAGTTGGGTCATTCAAATCAGTAAAATATATCCCCCTATACAGCTCTATACAGGCCACAGAGGTACAGATAGATTCCCCCCTGTATAGATCTATACAGACTTATGTAAACTATCAAAAATAAATCACAGATTTAATTTCAAAATCAAATTATTTCAAACTCAGTCATTACATAATCCTCTATATTAATAGAAGAACATAATTTACTAGACTAAGCTATATAAAACAAAAACAAATAACTTACATAATAAGTTATAGAGATATTGTCAAACACAAACAAGCATAACCAATTAAGTAATGGTGGTAAGTGGTAAGTAAAGAGTGGTGGTGGTAGAGATGATACAAATCAAGAAGAAAGAGGCTGTGGGAAAAAAACTCGCAGGTGTGTTGTTTATATACTGTGTTGATACAAATAAATGAAAATAACCAAATACACTTTTCTCACACTTGATTCTCAAATGTGTGAACTTCAACTTACATCAGCATCCACTCTCTTCAAAACTGCTAAGTCCAACTAACTAAGCACAACAAATAATAATGGCAGTTTTATGCTTAGACATGACTGTACCAAATGTAGTATAGAGTAGTGTCTTTCATTGAATGAGAGAGGAAAGAATGAAGAGTTCTTACATTAACAGCATACCAGTGGATGTGCATGACAGCATGGGCCAATGATAACTGATTGATGATCATCAAATCTGTATACTACCAAGTACTCAGTCTGCACATGTTCCATTCAAATGATATTATTCTCACTCTCAGATCCATCTCTTTTGAGTATATAGATATCGATGTTCATCATAGATGGGTTGATTGACCTATCGCCACAGGCTGTCCTTGAGCCTATTAGTATGCATGTGTCACCTACCAGTCTCGTGTCACCTTTCCTCTCCAACCAGTCTGACAAACACTGCCCATTCTGCCCTCCATTACCTCCAATACATGAAGCGGGCGGATGAATCACTGGACATCTGGGGCTATCCTGGCATGTTGTGGGTCGATGTGTGGGAGCCACGTGCTATTAGGGTCGTTCAAAGTAGAAAATGAGCCTTGATTTGGGCCGGATTTGAGCTCGATTTGAGATTCAATTTGGGAGTGCCAAATCTGCTTTGTACTTTGATTTCCCTGGTTTTGAGGTGGTTTTGCGCCCATTTTCGGCTATCCCTTGAATGGTGTGCTGCGGACATTCAATGTCTGCTGTTGGAGTTTAAATTTGATCACATCGTCGTCAAAATGATAACAGATACATAGCAATGCCAACTCACTCAGACCACCAGGTGCTCAGTGATCTCCTCATGGATGGACACCTCCATTCCATCATTTCCGAGTCATATAGTCTGGCTGCACCTTCCACATCATCAAGCTCTGATTCAGGCTCAAGCACTGGCACATCTGAGTCAGATGCTGACTCTGCACATCAGAAAAAAAGGTTTATGTCAGTAGTACGTCACCACTGTCATTTCAGCCCATGTAGTCAATGTAGTAATACCCTGTCAGCATTGCCATAATGCTTCACTACTAATCACTAATTCGGCATTCTTCCATTACAATATCGATAATGAGTTCTCTCACCTCAACTATATAGACAACAGAAACTATAGGGCTACTGTAGCTCCATGTAACAAAAATATAAGACCATTGCATGCCCAAGACACATATAGCATATACTACTAGTGCCAACAGTGGAACATGCTGAAGAAAAAAGAACTAGGGACAATTGAATTAGCTTTGCAACAATAGGTTTATAGGAAAATGACTTACAACCCACTCACCCACCCACACCCTACTGAAAATGGGTGCATGCTAGGACATATGTTGCCTGTATTATTCAAAAGTGCAAAGGTTAATGTACTGGTTCAAGTAGAAGCTATCTGCTAACACTTGTGTATCTCCATGCATCCAGTCTGGATTGACAGCGCTGCTTGGAAACCTAGGCACCAAATGGCAAGGTTGGATTAGTTGAGACACTGGAAGGACTGCAGCATTTGGTAGGTGATTTCATGTCAAACATGAAACCCTGAACATGCCGACAGTGTTATCAAACTGATTGAATGGCTTGAACCAGTGCACGTTGCCAGCAGCTCTGCAAAATCTCCTAAATGAGATGGGAGCAAGAATAATACATGGACTTCCACAGCACACAGTCTTTCAAATATATTGATCAATACTATAGTACTATAAAAAAAAAGCCTACCATGGAAACCACCACACTCTTGTTCTACTTCGTCATTCATGACCAATACAGTATCAAATCATCTAGGAGTCAGAGGCTTGCATGGTCCATTGGAACGCTGTGGATGGCACCAGATCCTTGCACTATTGTTGTTTGATATATGCTCATGAGATCATAAAGAAATCACAATATTGCTAAAACAGTCGAAGTGATCATGGATATTCAGTTCGAAACACTGGCAGTTGTTAGGTAATGTGTTGATGAAAGCCTTGAGGGCCTCATTGAAGCACACAGCACCATGTTGATTGACTAGATACTGCACTTGTTTCTTGGAAAAACTAGGCTGCTTCGAGGTATGGTATCGGGGGCCCATAAGGAATGTATTCAGTGCAGAGGTGGAAGCTTCATTTTTGTCACTGTAACGCACTGAGTCTGAGTCAACTTCTGAGTCAACATCAACCAAGTCCTGGGTATTGTGATGGTGCCACTTTATAAATGACCTGAACCAGAGAACTGCCTCTTGATGCTGAAGCCATTTCATCATCTGGGCAGTGTAGTCCTTGCAGTTACTCTTTGCGTATGCCTTTTTGGCATAGTCAATGTGCAGACATTCTAAGTATTCCATATTGAAACTGTCGAGGCTGCCAAACATCTTAATTATGCTGACATAGTGGGTGAGTGAGTGAAGCTTGGGAATATTAAAGTGTTTCTGGCATCTAAGTTTGATAAAAATTTCCTTGTGATCATGGAACTCATCGACTCGGAGGGCTTGCTGTAATGCATTGATGGTGTCATCTGTGTGGGAATGATATTGAGTGATGTATATGAAGTCAATGAGTGCACAGCAGACCTTAATAACATCTTGATGTAGAGTCGTTCTGATGAGAGTGGTCACAAAGACATGTTGAAGCTGCCTGTGGTCTCCTTCAGTCCATTGCTTGATTGAGGAGATCCCTTTCTTCTAGTGATGCAGCCCACTGGCAGAAAAGTAAGGCATTGCACAAAAGCGCCCATCAAAGTTGGTCTTGCCAGCAATGTCCGTACACCATTTCTTAAGGTGGTCCTTGAGTAGGCCTTGAAGAAGTTGATGTAAGATGTCAGAGGTTATGCAGATGAAAATGTTGGCATGGAGGAGGTCTGACCAGAATGGTGAGAAGACGGGGCGAAGACCATGAGTGATGAATTCGGGTGGGTATTGACCAGCAGCTTGCACTTGCAGCACATGTGATGTTTGTGCTTGGTTGCGAGGCGGGAATTGGGCATTTGTGCCTCTGAGGTCGGCACGTGCAAGGCACTTGGGACATCAATTCTCAGTGCAACATGCGACGAGGCACTGCTCTGGGTGATCTCCGACATAGGCCGCTAGGATCAGAAAGACTCGTCGGATTCGCCCATCTGCACAAACCATCTCCACCCCTTCCCTTCCGGCTATGACGAGTGGGTCAAGCAAATTCAAACTCAGCCGAGCGTTGCCGAAAACAAGCCGAAATCCTCTCTCAAATCGCCGGAGGTGGATTTGGGCTCTTGTTGCTCAAATCGAATCTCAAATCGAGCCCAAATCGAGCCCAAATCCGGGCTCGATTTCTACTCTGAATGAGAGCGAAGTTTTGCTACTCATTTCTTTACGAATCACCGCATGGAATCTCATCAGAAATGTGTTGCATTCTAGACTTGAGAATCGGTGCGTGTTTACATTATTCCAGGACGGCTCATGACAATAGAGGCTACAAGGCGGCCCCAAAGGGCTGGTTGTCGATGCAGCGTTGGGCTTGCAATCTCTAGGCCACTCTGTCGACATATAGTATACCTCGCACCACGACACCAGCCACTGTTTTGATGAATGTCACGCGACGGTAATGTAACTCCACCGTGACACATGCATGTTACAGTAGAACCCCTCATAACACATACCCCCTCGGGATATGCCCCAGAGTATGGGTTACAAGGGGTATGGGTTAAGAGGGACAGTCTAGTATTACGGCATGTGTAAGTGTAAACTATGAACGAGAAA
>JBBPUL010000122.1:0-36428 GCA_038094675.1 Spongispora temasekensis
GGTACAGCCATTACTAAGCATACAATTCCTACATGCTTTTGTTATAAGGCATTTCCTTCTTTAAATAACATCTGACATGGAATTGGCTATATCTTGGCCGGGTCTGCACCGGATTATGTAATTCTTGTGTGGAATGCGAGCCATTATTCTGTACTACATTTGGTACAGTCATCACTAAGTGTACAGTGTTGGAATACAAATGTACCTATTACCTTATTTAGTAGCTTACCTAACCATGTTCGTTATTTCCCGTTCATTCGTAACCTGCTACCTCAGTCGACTTCTACCATCTACTGAGGTAAGATGCTCTTTACACACTCGTTATTACATTTACTTACTCTACTGTAGACTTATCCTCGTCTACAGTAATATAGTCGACTTCCACCGTCTACTGAGACTTATCCTCATCTACAGGTTATGAGCCCTGGTGCTTAACCTTAAAACAAACTAAGAGAAAAGTAGCTATGCATCCTACCCCATCTAAAAGACAAATGTCAAAAGCTGAAGATTGAGTACTCGAGGTCCCGAAGCTAGATGCTTCAGGAAAGCAGTGGCCTTTATGGAAAAGCTGACTCGAAGTATCACTCACAGCACGAGGCCTAATAGGATACCTGTATGGTACCAAACCAACCCCTGTTGACCCAGCACTAGGAAAATCCCCTGCGTGGATACCAACCTCTGCTGAGGAGATACAAGCCGTACAGTTCTACACTATAGCCTACCCCAAATGGATCGAGGAGGATGCTATCGTACGACAGCAGATCGCAGTAACCATTCCTGACTCAATATTCATTGATGTCATGTCAAAAACAACTGTGCACGAGTACTTCCAAGTCCTCTCCAAAAAGTTCAGAAATCGATCACTCATCACAGGTGTCGAGCTGAGATGTCAGCTTGGCGAGCTAAATGTTGTAATCTTATTCAAACTCGCCTTCTTTTTCTGATCTCAACGGTGTGGCACACTGGCTTACGTAATATGACATCACTGGTCTAGACCGATCACGTGATATGACATCATCTATGACGTCAGAGGTCTGGACCTCCTTATCTCTTATCTATGACATCATTAGTCTGGACCGCCTCATGGTAGACACATGTAGCTTACTAATGCCTCATGTATTTAATATAGTAGATAATATATAAACCAGGCCAAGAGTCGAGCTATCCCCAGCTTCGACCTCTTGTGTCTTTGTGACCTAAGTCGCGGTCTTCCACTCTTAGTCTCCCCTTTTCTCTTTGGTTAGTTGAGGCCGACGGTCGTGTCCTGCTAGGTCACTTCACTAAAGCTCAAAGAGAGTGGGGATGCTCAGGCCCATTTTGAGAAAATAAAACTCCTCCATGAAGAACTCGCATCCATTGGACACCTGATCTCCAACACAGACCTATTCAATATTATCTTCACATCATTGCCACATGCCTATAATCTGCTACTCACCACCATTTCGTCAAACATGCGCTGGCAAAACCGCCAGATCTCGAGCTCCGAACTCATTGATATGGCCATTGAGATATATGACCAGTTCGTGATGCAGGGCAGTATAAAGCCTAAAATGGAAAAGGAGGACGCAGCTTTAAATGCAGACACAAAATGGGGAAAGGGACATATGAAGAAATTCGATGGTAACTGCAATAACTGCGGATGGAATAGCCACCGAGTCCGCGACTGCTGGGAGGAAGGTGGAGGGAAACATGGCCAGGCACCCAAGGGTTGGAAACTGAAGGGCAAAAAGGATAAAAATTCAAATGTGAAGTCTTCAAAAAGCACGAATGCTGCAACTGAGGAAACCGAACCCGATGGTGTATGGTTTGTTGATAGCTCTGAGGAGCCGAGCATGGTCATGTCAATTCCATTTGCAGTTCTTGCCCACTCAGATGCAACATCGGTGACCATTGAACTGTATGACAGTGGTGCATCACAGCACCTATCCCCATACCATGAACTCTTTGTTAACTTTGTCTCCATTATGCCTAAGCCTATTCGAGCTGCTGACAAGTGTACTTTCAACGCTACTGGATGTGGAGACCTATATGTCGAGTTACGAAATGGGAAATCCAAAGTGCGAATCCTTTTGAAAAATGTGCTGTATGCACCATCTATGGGTGTAACCCTAATCTCAATCAGTAAACTTGCAGCTGCAGGTTACGCAGCGCTATTCCATGAATCCGCTTGCAGGATCTTCAATGCCAAAAAGTGCCTGATAGGAGAAATTCCCGTTAGCAATGGTCTATACCGTGTAAAGCGCACCACATCCCAGCCATTCTCAGGAGCCGCTAGCTTGCCGGAGGTACTTACCATGGAGTAATTACACTCGCGGCTATCCCATCTCGTGCCAAGCACGATCTGTGACATGCTCGTGAAGGGTATGGTCGAAGGAATTAAATTGGATCCTATGCACCAAACAATGGGTCAGTGCGAGTCCTGTGAATATGGAAAGGCAATCCGCAAACCTATCAGGAATGTCCGTGAACCGCAATGGCATGACACATTTGGAGATGAAGTCTATAGCAACGTCTGTGGACTGTCGGATGTGCAAACCCCTGGACACAAGAAATATTATGTGTTATTTATGGACGACCATACACAGTACATGCACCTTTATCTCCTTGCAGCAAAATCGGACATGTTTGATGCCTATAAAATGTACACCACTTGGGCATGGACACAGCACGGCACTGTGATTAAACGGCTCCGGTCGAACCGAGGTGGTGAATACCTGAGCGACGAGTTCACCCAGTACTTGAAGAGCAAAGGGACAGAGCAGAAGCTTACCATGCATGACACGCCACAGCATAATGGAGTAGCTGAGCAGCTGAACTGAACTCTAGTCGAGCAGGTCCGCATAGTCCTACACGCCACCGGATTACCGAAAAAACTGTGGGGAGAAGCATTAGCACATACCATTTGGGTTAAAAACTGAATGGCGTCTCGCGCGCTCAACGGCAAGACGCCGCACGAACTACTTACCAGGAAGAAACCAAAATTGAACGGCTTACCGGAATGGGGCACACATGTCTGGGTCCATGACGATTCCAGGTCGAAACTCAATGCTTGAGCACGAGTGGGACACTGGATGGGATATGACACTGAGAGTAGCACCCACCAGGTCTATGATGAGAAAAGACATACCATGAACGTTGAGCACAACGTTTCATTTGCAAAACGCGGGGATGATGAATCCAGGCAGTACAGGCCATGGATCGAGGGGGAGAATGGCAAGGGAGCTGCGAAGAACAATCAGCGCCTTAAGAGTGAAAGCATCAGTGCATGAAACGACTTACCGAAAGTCGAGCATGCCAGCGCCAAACTCCCGCTATCAAACGGACTGTCTGCTACAAATGAAACGAAGCCATCAACACCCATTGTCAAGTTGCACCGGTCAGCGCGCCTGCAAGGAAAATCCCCTTACCTCAATATGCTTGCTGGGACCAACAAAGAAGTGACTGTTTTGCCGAGTGGTGCCCAAGTGGCTCTTGAGGGCCATCATGAGAGTGAGGGGGAGAGCACAGCTGATGTGGCTGATGATTGGGGTGATAGCGATACCGCTTACATGATGTTCATGGGAGTTTCCAAGGCAGAAGCACTCGAACCGTGCACAATTAGCATTGCCGCGAAGTGAACTGAACTGAAGGGAAGTGTAATTTTGGCACACTTCGATACAGTTCGATGGAACGAAAGTGCATGAGAAGTGACTTCGTCCACTTCGGGAGGTGAAGCAAAGCGTCCCAGAACTTTCCATCCAATCACAAGTGATTATTAATCAATATAGTAATTCTACTCGAGTTTATTGAACCTAGACACGCGGGTTACTCTCCAAGTGCTCGTTGTAGCGGTTATATTATCATACCTAGACACGCGGGTTACTACCAGTGTCATCAGTATACTAAGTAGTAACTAAAGTGATATACGATGTACCTCTCCAAGCGCTCGTTGTAGCAGTTGGAGAGAAAGGAGTGTCAGAGCGAACTGTGTAATAAGTATGTCGATAGGATTCCTTTTGGACTCTATGTCCCACATTCTGTTGTTCCAACACTCCTCCTGAATGCGAGGTATATGGAGGCATAGGGGGATGGAAAGGACGAAAGAAGGTTGAATAATGAGGAATGAGAATAGGATGAGGATTAAAGGTTGAATAATGAGGAACGAGAATGGGATGAGGATTAAAGAAGAATGTGGTGAATCTAAGATCCCCCCCCCCCCCGGTTGGAAGGACAGACCCATGGCGTTACGCAACCGCTCGAAGGCAGGGCGGGGGAGGGCCTTGGTGAATGCATCAGCAATGTTGGCCTGCGAGGAAACACGATGGAGTTGGAGGAGACCCTCGGAAGCTCGTTCACGGAGATAGCAGAACTTCGTAGGCATGTGTTTCATGCGAGAGTGGAAGGAGGGGTCCTCGCTGAGGGTGACAGCGCCGTTGTTGTCACAAAGCAGCGGGGTAGCGACGAGCTGACAGATGTTACGACAGGTGTGGGTAGCGTCAGCTGTAGACTCGATGCACAACCTAGAGCTGCGAGGCAAAGACGAGGGGCGTAGGTCCTGCACGCAATGCACAGAGACTAGTCACTACTCCGCCTAGGCGAGTATGTAGCAACGTCGATGATGAAGTCAGAGTATCCTTGAGCAAGGACGCTGCGAGGCCAAGTGGTTCGAAGGGAGAACAGAGGAGGGAGCGAGAGGGTCAAAGATGCAATAGATTGCTATCTCGAGTAGGCTCAAGCTAGAGATACATGGCTTGTGCTATGCCCTATTTATATGTAAAGAGTCCTGTGCACGGACCAAGCAGTGCGGTAGCTTGACGAGAGAGGAATCCAAACTAGGTAGCTGGAGATAAGGGGGAAATGAGTCACACACAGCATGAAACGAGTCAGAAGGCCATGTGAGATAGAACTACATGGAACGTCGTGGAACGCATGAGTCAGAGATAAGAGAAAAGGAATCGTACAGCCATGGACGCTGACTAAAGGGAAGGGCTGTATGCGTTTAAGTAATACAAGGTAAAAAGAGAGTGGAGAAAGAGAGAAAAAGGGGCCGATCGTAACATTACCCCCTTAGTAGGGTCGAAACCCTAGTGAGACTTCCTTACAAACCACAGCAAGACCCAACGGGCGATCCGCACATGTTACTTTCTCTGATCGAGTCGAAGTGAAAGTCTTCGTCTGCGTCTAATGCTGGCAGGGATCTAGGTGGAGGTACTGGAAGCGCGCGGCCAGAGTGCTGAGAGCGGTGGGAAGCATTGGAGGTGCGGGACCGAAAGGATCCCCAGGAGTGGTGGGAACTGCGGGAGGACGTGGACGAGGAGGAGGATGCGGGCGGGGAGCGGCAGTTGCGGAAGGGACAAGCGGCTTGGGTGTGACCCGGGGAGCGACGACGACAGAAGGGGCAGGTGTAGTGTGGGCAGTGCACCCGAATATGCCCAAGCCTGTGGCAGACGAAGCAGGAGTCTCGGTAGCGCTGATAGTCGCTGGGACAGGGTAAATCTCCTTGTAAAATGCGTCGTTGGACTGTGGCCTCTTGGATGCGATTGAAGCATGCTTGGAGGGCATCGATGGCCAGGGCTTCCATGGGGTCGATGGGGGAGGACGAAGCGCTAGGGGTCTCATTGGTCGCAGGGACGGAGTTACGAATGATCTCGGAAACTGTTGGGGAGGGGGAACGGATATTGTGGTCGCGGATAGCGATATCGGTGGGGACGGTGACCGCAGCGGTTTCCCGAAGGTATCAGTCTATATCTTGGACAAATTCTAAATAACCCAACTGGTGGGCTAGGTCGTGCACATGTCCGATGATTCTGGTATGGATGCTGCGGATAGAGGCTCCAGTGAGGGCGGTGTTACGTTGTTCGCTACCAATGAGAGCCTGAAAGAGGTGGGGAAGGCGCTCCAGCTGGAGATAGACCATGTAAAGGAGAAAGAAGACGGAGGAGGGGTCTGTGAAGGCTGAAATCCCCATAAACATATGGGGATCTGTGAGGTACTCGTGGAGCGTGCTGCGCTCATCACTGGTGGGGTCCGAAGACCGAAGGGCATGGGCATGCAGGGGAATATCGACCGAGATTACTGGGGTTGGGGCATCGGCGGGCGGGTCGAGGACGGGGATGGTATATAGAGGGCTTGGGCTAGAAGGAAGATCGTTTGTTGCCAGAACCACAGCATCCTCAGGATGAGGAGTGTCGGCCATCGGCGGAGAAGGAGTGCATGGCAGCGAAGTAGGATGGTCCTCCGTAGGAGGTATTGAAATGGACAGAGAGGAAGGCGACGAGGGGGATACAGATGAGACATTAGACATAGTAAGAAAGAAACGGAGAGGCGAGGGGGCGAAGACTGTAGATGGCATTGCGATGGAGAGGGAGCTAAGGCTTTGAGGGAGGGAAAGCCTTTGGGTGGAGGTTCTTATACTCCTGCAGGGCGGACTTTGCATTTTTCAGATTCCGTTCTGGGACCCAGGAATCTTCTTCGGCAGTGTAACCCTTCCATTGGATCAGGAACATGCGGGAACATGGTGTCCCTCTGTGACATAGGACCTTCTCGATTTCATATTCCTCTTTGCCTTCTATTAGCTCCAGGGGTGGAGCTGGGAAGTTCGGGCCGTGTACGCTGTTTTCGCGATAGGGCGATAAGAGAGAAGCGTGGAACACGGGGTGAATCTTCCATGTCATTGGGAGTCAGAGTCTGTATGTCAAGGGGGATAGGACATCTGTGATAACGAAGGGTCCTTCCCTTTTTGGTGCGAATTTGGGGTTCGTGATGCGACGATTGAGGTTTTTTGCTTCTAACCACACCTTGTCTCTTTTTGTAAACGGGGTGAAGGAACGGCGTGTGCGGGATGCCATCACTTGGCGTGCGAGTTCGTGGGCAGCGAGTGCTTCATTCCTTGCTGCGGATAGGGCCTTAAGACATTCTTCTAAGGCCGGGAGTGGTGTTTCTGCGAGGACCGTAGGGAGAGCACAAGGTTCGAAGCCGTACATGAGGTAAAACGGCAACTTGCTGGTGACGGAGTGGGGGCGATGATTATGCGTGAACTCCGCGTGGGTGATATGATTAGCCCATGTGGTGGGATTGTTTCCGCAGAAGATTCGAAGGTATGTTTCAACTTCTTGGTTGACGCGTTCAGTTTCTCCATCGGATTGAGGGTGATACGCAGTGGATAGTGAAAGGTCATACTTCAGGAGCTTCCCGAGTTCCCGAGCAAAGGTGGATGCGAATTGTGGGCCATGGTCTGAGATGATTTTGTCGTAGAGACCCCAGTGGCGGTAAACTTTGTGAAAGAAGAGGGTGGCTACTCCCTCGGCCATGATCTGTTTCTTCGTAGGGCAGAGAATTACCCCCTTAGTAAGCCCGTGGTCGACCATGACCAACAGGCTGTCGAAACTGTTAGATAAAGGAAGGTCCATGATAAGATCACAGGAAACTTGCTGGAACGGATGCGAGGCGAGGGATTTGATCGGGGAGAGCAGGGGGACAGTAGGATGAGTATTTGGTTTGTTTTGTTGGCACGTGGCACATCCTTCGACATAACGGCGGACTTGAGTAGCAAGGCCAGGCCACCAAAAGTCATGAGCAATGAGTTGGCAGGTTTTAGATATCCAGGATGGCCGGTGGAGGGGTGGTCATGGGCGCGAGTGATAACGGAGAGGCGATCGGGTTCGGGGACATAAATGCGGTCTCGATAACACAGGAGATCCTCTTTGAATTACCAATCAGAGAGGCGGTTGCAAAGGTTGAAGGCAGTGACGGGGCCTTCAAGATCCGCGCGGAGGCAGGTGAGGAGTTTGTCATGAGCGGAGTGTTTCTGAATTGCCGTTGCGAGGACAGAGTCCACGACTCGGACAAAGAGGGTTTCCGGGAGTAGAGTGACGGCCTGATTATCAGACTCAGTCGAGAGTCAATCGGGACGACGGGAGAGGGCATCAGGGCCAGAGAGCAGAGAACCGGGGACGTGGGTCATCTTGAGATCAAAGTCTGCAAGATCGAGGAGCCATCGTGCTTGGCGACGGTTGAGGTTTTGGGGTTGACAGAAATATGTCAAATTCTTATGGTCAGTGAAGACCTGGACCGGGTGTTGTGAGCCACGGAGGTAGTGGCGCCAGGCCTTGAGGGCTCGGATAATGGCGAGGAGTTCGTGGTCGAAGATGTCGTAGTTTCGCTCTGCTGGAGAGAACGACTGTGAGAGGTAGGAACAGGGGTGCCAGTCCCCGTTTGAGTCAGTCTGGAGGAGGATAGCACCTGTGGCATCGCGAGATGTGTCGGTGGCTACAGCGAAGGGTCTAGAAAGGTCTGGGAGGTGGAGGATGGGTCGAGAGAGGAAGAGCTTCTTGAGCTCGTCGAAGGAGGTTTGGCATTGGGGAGTCCAAAGCCACGCAGCGGTTTTCTTAGTGAGGTCGATGAGAGGGCGAGCGATGTCAGAGTATGAGGGGATAAAGCGCCGGTAGAAGTTTGCGAATCCCAGGAAGGAGCGCACATCCTTGACTTTCTTTGGGGTAGGCCAGGAGGCAATGCCATCGAGCTTGACGGGATCCATGGCAAGTTTACCTGGGTTGACAATCATACCGAGGTATTCTACTTCGGGAGTGGCGAATTTGCATTTGTTTAAGCGTAGATGGAGGTCTAACTCCATCATGTGTTGGAGGACTCGGCGAGTACGCTCGGTGTGGGATTCGTTGTCAGGGGAGAAGATGAGCAAGTCATCCATGTAGATGACAAGCCATCCTTCGGCGATCATATCTCTGAAAGAATCATTCATAAAGCACTGGAAGGTTGATGGGGAGTTGTTCATGCCGAAGAACATGACCATGGGTTCAAAAAGGCCTTTGTGGGTGATAAAGGCGCCTTTCCACTGGTGACCGTCTTTGATGTGTACATTGTTATATCCCCATCGGACGTCGAATTTGGTGAAGACGTTCACTCCTTTGAGCTTGTCGACGAGGTTGGAGACGAGGGGAAGGGGGTAAGCGTTGCAGATGATGTGTTCGTTTAGGTATCGGTAGTCTTGGCATGGATGAAGTTTGCCGTCTTTCTTCTTAATGAAGAAAAAGGGTGAGGCCTGCAGAGATTTGGAGGGACGAATTTTTCCAGAGCGAAGGTTTTCCTCTAGGAAGGCTTCGGTCGCTTTTTGTTCCTCGGGGGACAAGGGGTAGATTTTCCTGATCTTTGGGACAAAGGACTCATCGAGATTAATTTCGTGGTCATAGGGTCGGGGTGGGGGAAGGGATTGGCAATCCTTTTCTTCGAAGACTTTGGCGAAGTCAGAGTATTCTGGGGGCAGGATGACTTCTTGGGTTTGGGTTCCGGCCTTCTCCGCCAGTTTGGTGGCTTCGGGGTAGCGGGCGATGGTGGCGGAGGGTAGGATGTATGGTCCCCCTCGAGTGACGCGGTTGATAGAGTAATGGCTGAGGGTTTGGTGTTGCCACTGTTTCTTAGACTGGATGTCCAAGTATGCGTGTAGGTGTCTGTGGGTTTCGGGGGTCGTATTGACACACTGAATCAAAGTTTCCCCAAAGCCTTGAAGGGGTGGGGCGCGGTAGTGGGAGTCGTGTTACTTTTGGTCAGCGACGTAGGCGTGATAGAGGTCTGCGGATTGGTCGAGGGCCTCGGGGACAGAGATAGTCTGTTTTTCCCAATCAATTGTTGGGTTGGGGAGGCAGAGCCAGGGGAGGCCGAGGATGATGTTTTCCTTTCCACAGTTCATGAGGTAAAAGAGCACCTTTTGGGTAACCCCTTCCCCGATGGAGATGTAGAGTTCGGTGGAAAACAGGATGTCTCCGTTGGAGTTTGCGGATTGGTCCACGTTGCGGACGCGGATGGGTTGCTCTAAGCGAGTACGAGGGAGGTGGTGTTTTCGGGCAAAGGCCCAGTCTAGGCAAGAAATTTCTGCTCCAGAGTCAACGAGAGCGGGAGAGTCGATGACTTTCATAGTGTGCGAGGGTACCACGAGCTGAACGGGGATACGCATAGCTCTATTTGAAGTGGATACTAGTACAGGCGCACAAGAAACAAAACGTTTGGGAGGTACTTGCGTCGAAGAAGTCCTCCCTTTCAAAAATCCCTTATCCCTACTGCTTCTATGTGAAGATCTTCATCGTCGTCTTCGTCAATGAGGCCTGGTACCTCTTCTTCGGCTTTGGCGACCTTTCAGTTGGTTTTGGGGCGTGGGGGGAGATCTTTGAACGTAGGGCACTTGTTGGAAAAGTAACCTGATTTCCTGCATCGGAGACAGAGTCCTTGTTTGAAGCAGTGTTCATGCTCTTCAGGGGTAAGTTTAGGGATGCGTATGGCGTCCACATCCATGGTGTTAGGGTCTTTGTCTCGTGGGATCTGAGTGGGACGAGGGACGAAGGTGGGGGTTGAGGAATGCTCGTGCTGGCGGGCAACAAGCTTAGCTCGTTTGTGCTGGTTGTCGAGACGAGAGGCGTTCTTGATCCAGTCATCAATGGTGGTGGGGACAGTGTCCATAAGGTACACCTTTTCGGAGAGCGAAGGGGGAATGCCCGTGGAGAAGTAGTGGCAGATAGTAGCTGCCTTGTTAAGTCCTGCCAAGCTGACCTGGTTGCGGAATTCGGAGATGTATTGGTTGAGAGATGGTTGGAACGTCCCGTCGCGTCGCTCGTTGACGCGATACATGGCCAGCCAGGTCAAAGCATTGGTGGCAGTGTTGGGGCTCTCGAAGTGAGCCTTGAATTCTTTGACGAAGTCGTCCCAGGATCCTAGGGCCATGTTGGTTCCTCACATGCTCTTCTCTGTGAAGGTGTCTGCCCAGGTGAGGGCATTTCCGTCGTTCATGAATGACAGGGCGAAGCCTATCTTTTTCTCATCCGTCGAATAGATGTCGACGTTAATGGCGAGGTACCGTAGGACCGAGCGAAGCCAGGGCATGGCATCGCGTTGTTTGCCTGTGAAGGCCTTGGGCTGGGCGAGGCGAAGTTCGGTTGGTTTGGTAGACATCGGGGATGGGGGACTGGGTGGCGAAGGGGGGGTGGTGGTTCCGGAGCTAGGGCTAGGGGGCGTAGTGGACCTCCAGGAAGGGGAGGTTATGAGAGGTGGTGGTGGTGGGCGGGGGTGCCGCTTTAAAGGTGTTGGAGGGGCCGAAATGGCTGCGAGCTACGGCAAGGGTAGTTGCGTTCGAAGAGCTTGAGCCTTTTGTTATGACAGGCGCGGGTAGCATCAGCCGTAGACTCGATGCGCAACCTAGAGCTGCGAGGCGAAGACGAGGGGCATAGGTCCTGCGTGCAATGCACAGAGACTAGTCACTACTCTACCTAGGCGAGTATGTAGCGACGTCGAAGACGAAGTCAGAGTATCCTCGAGCGAGGATGCTGCGAGGCCAAGTGGTTTGAAGGGAGAACAGAGGAGGGAGCGAGAGAGTCAAAGATGCAATAGATTGCTATCTCGAGTAGGCTCAAGCTAGAGATACATGGCTTGTGCTATGCCCTATTTATATGTAAAGAGTCCTGCGCACGGACCAAGCAGTGCGGTAGCTTGACGAGAGAGGAATCCAAACTAGGTAGCTGGAGATAAGGGGGAAATGAGTCACACACAGCATGAAACAAGTCAGAAGGCCGTGTGAGATAGAACTACATGGAACATCATGGAACACATGAGTCAGAGATAAGAGAAAAGGAATCGTACAGCCATGGACGCTGACTAAAGGGAAGGGCTGTACGCGTTTAAGTAATACAAGGTAAAAAGAGAGCGGAGAAAGAGAGAAAAAGGAGCCAATCGTAACAACAGAAATTGAGTTCGGTGAGAAGGGTGCGGAGCCAGATGAGTTCGTGCGCAGCCTCACATGCAGCAACAAACTCAGCTTCGCATGTGGAGAGCATGACAAGACCCTGTTGTTTGGAAGACCATGTGACGATGCCGGACCCAAGAGAGAAGCAGTAACCACTGATGCTCCGATGGGTATCGACACACATAGCATAATCCGCGTCAGAGGAACCCTGGAGGCGAGCCACGTGATCCCCCCCGAGGGAGAGCTGCAAGGTGCAGGTGCCCTTGAGGTAACGCACGACATGCTTGGCAGCTTCTCAGTGGGTAGGGCCATAGCAGTCGAGGTAACGGCATAACTTGTGTATGGCAAATGCGATGTCAGGGTGGATACCGACAGCAAGGTACATAAGTGATCCAACAAGCGACCGATAGAGAGTGCAGGCCATGAGGGTACGAGTGTCGTCATCAGCGGGTGCCTGAGTGCGAGAAAGTTTGAGGCCGGGTTCCATGGGTGTGGAGACGGGGTGTGCGTCAGACATGCCGAAGGAGGTGATAACACGGTCAATGAGAGCAGTTTGGGAGAGATGAATGGAGTGGGAGGGATGGTCACAAGCAATGGCAATTCCAACGCAGAACCGGGCTGCACCTAAGTTGGAGAACTTCCAGCGTCGGCCAAGCTCATCCTTGAAGATGCGGACTGCACTAGGGGAGGAACCGACCATCATGAAGTCATCGACATGAATGCCAATGATCATGGTTCCAGATGTATTCTTACGAAAGTAGACACAGGGCTCACAGTCAAGGCGACGAAAGTCCCAGGCCAACATCTGAGAGTGGAGGGTCTTGTTCCAGACGCACCCACCTTGCTTCGTGCCATAAAGAGCCTTCTGCAACTCCCAGACATGGTCTTTGAAACCTGGCTCCACGAAACCTTCAGGCTGCTCCATGAAGCAGGTTTCATCCGGCTCGAGAACACCATGCAGGTAGGCGGTTTTGATGTCGACTTGTTCAATTTCCCAATCAAGACTGGCGCCGAGGTGAGCCAGGACACGGAAAGATTCCAGATGGGCAGTAGGAGACAATGTCTTCATGTAATCCTCACCATATATAGCAGAATAACCACGACAGACATACCGGGCCTTGTAGCGCACAGGTGCGCCGTGTTCGTCGCGCTTGATGCGGAAGATCAGGCATCCCTTCATAAGGTGTCAGCCAGAGGGGACCGAAGAACATGGTATGAGCTTGTAAACGCCCAGGTCATGGAGCAAAGCAAACTCCTCCTGGAGGGCAAGGTGCCACGCGGCAGCATCGGGGGAAGCCATTGCCTCGGCGTAGGTGGTAGGTTCATCGGAGCTAGCCTGGTGTTGGTCCATGGAGGGAGGCTCAGTTAGATAAGTGCTTGCCCGTTGGTTGGGTGGAATGTATGAATTGCCATCAATGGCGCACTGTTTCTCAGAGGGGAAATGGGTGCGCGATGAGTGACGAGGCGATGGTGGCACCAATGGCTCAGCAGAATCCGTAGGTGGGTGATCCTGCATCGAAGGGATGGTGCATTCATCGGGGTGCTGTGCAGGTTTCTGCTGTGAGACAGGCACGCTGGGGGAATCCTCAGCCATCTGGTGAGACTCAATGAAGCGAACATGGTAGGAGGTGAAGACCTTGTGAGTCTCCTGGTGGTAACAATGATAGGCTTTGGAGTCGAGAGAGTATCCGATGAGCATGCATTCGAGGGAGCGAACGAAAACCTTCGGGTTGTCGAGCATTCGTGCTCAACCGATCTCGCGGAGGTGAGAGAGGTCGGGCACTTTGCCATGCCAATGCTCGTAGGGTGTATGGCCATCAAGTGACTTTGCCGGCGTGCGATTGGTTAGATAGCATGCAGTAAGGACAAATTCGTCCCAGCGGTTGACGGGGACACCACAGGACGAGCGCATAGCATGGGCTTTGCCCATGATAGTACAGTGGAGGTGCTCAACACGTCCATTCTGTGCAGAGGTGTTGGGAGCAGTAAACTGGTGGGTGGTGCCTCTGGATGCAAGCCAGTCATGCATGGCAATGCTATGCAGTTCACCATTGTCAGACCTATAAATCCCCACACAAGAGTCAGTCTCCAGTTCACATGCACGTTCCCATGATTGAAGTGCAGGGAAGGCATTGGATTTGGTAGCGAGGGGGATGGACCAGGTGAATGAGGAGAAGTCGTCGATGATGTGCATGACATAGCGGTTCCCGGACACGGATACATGGTCAGGGTGCTCCAGTAGGTCTACGTGTACAATGCCCAATCGTCTCTTTGCATGTTCCCCTCCCTGACTGAAGGAACACTAGACCAAGTCTGCTTCCCAAGGATGCAATGGTCACATGCGGGGGGAGGGGAGAGAGGGACAGGTGACATACCAGTGGCCCGACTGCCCGCCAGTAGGTCTGCCACAGCGCGATAGTTCGCGTGACCCAAACGGTGATACCAAGTGACGAGGGACGGGGAACGCTGTGCAGTGAAGGCGTGGGCAGCAGTGAAACGGCTTCCAGAGATGGCGTACAGGTTGTGGGAAGTCAGGGAGCCAGAGAGCATGCGGGCGCCACTGCGTGCAGTGACCCAGCAGGAGGAGCCATCGAAGCTGACAGAGCATTGATGAGCGTTACACAGCGCAGACACAGAGATGAGGCGGACACTGGCAGTTGGGATGAACAGCACATTGTCGAGGGTGAGATGAAGCCCTTTTGCGATGATAAGATGGATAGACCCAACACCGATGGCTTGAATTGCGGAGCCGCCGACACCGTTAACATTGCGGGGGGCAATGGGGCGGAGGCAATAGAAGTCCCCTTCGGCGTTAGAGATGTGCACAGAGGTGCCACTATCAAGGAAGAAAGGGGCAATCGCCGGGTCGACAACAGTGGGTGCGCGCTGATTCGGTGCCTTGTATGTCAGTCCAGCAAAGTCACATGGTTGTGAGTGGACCCGCCAGTCGAGAGAGGCATGAGCAGGTCTCAGACCAGAGGCCAGAAGGGCATCATATTTGGCAGTGTCATGCTCAGCGAGTTCTTCGATGAAGGCAGCAGGGAGAGTGTCAGACGCCAGGCCAGCAAACTCCTGGGAAGTGATTGCAGGCGGCTGGGGATCAGTGGTGGGTGCAGCGCCCTCCACCAGGTATGTGCAGAGGGTCTCAGGGTCGATGAAGTAGGCTTTACCATTATTGGCGAAGTGAACTGTGTTGGGAGTTCCAGTTGAAGCGACCTTGTGTGTACGTGCACGAGAGGGGTGGTCACCCTTGTCCTTATCTTTATCCTTGTCCCTGCGATCAACAGGAGGCTTGTCCTCAGGTGCGTCGGTTACAGATTTGTTGGGGTGCTCGCCACGACGATTATGGCCAGTTTTCTGTGTGGAGACCAGTACAGTGGGAGCGGTAGCCAATTTGGAGGCATCTAGGAGTTGTTGTTCAGTGTCGAGGCGGAGGCGTGTGCGAAGAGATGTGTAGGGCTCAGCGTCGGTGCTGAGAGAGATGCTGTCTGCAATGTGATCGCAGACCGTTGGGAACTCCTCGGATAGCATGTTGAGCATGATGATGAGGGTGAAGTCGTCCTCAGTGGGGAGGCCCATAGAGTATATGCATGCAATGTCCTCCGAAATTTGGTGCGACGTGGCAGATAATTGATCAGAGTGACGGTAGCAAACAGCGAGTAGTTTCTGGATCAGAAGAATTTGGGCAATGGGGCCGATTTTCTCGTGGCGAGCACGTAGAGCATCCCAGGCAGTTTTTGCATTTGTAAAGGAGCGGAGGAAGTTCTGTTCCTCGGGTGTACACTTCCAACGCAGGGCTGCGACGATGCAGATGTTGTTGGCATCCTAGATAGTTGCACCAGAGTGATCGAGAGTGGGATCAGGGTGGGGGATGGAGCCGGTGAGGTAGCTGCCGCCGTGATTGAGGTAGATGATATCTCACATCTCAAGGGACCATTTGGGCCAGTTGTTCTTGCCACGGTCGAGACTCTCAGAGATCTTGTCGATGTCGCTGGAGCTGATGGTAAGCTGCTTGAGTGAGTCTTTCTTGAGCAGGAGCTGTGTGAGTAGGGTCTGGAGATCGATGCCGCCGAGCGATCCGCTGATCGCAGGTGGGGGCCCAGGGACTCCAGGCCCTGTAAGGGGTTGAGTCCCAGAGGGACCGGCGTTGGGAGGATCTGCTGGATCAGGGGTGTCATTTCCATTGTCAGGGTTACCGGTTCTAGTGCAGGGGGCCATGATCAATGTCGAGTGACGGAAGGGATTCACTGGGAGCAGCGGTGGTTAGAGATTTTATAAGAGTGAGAGTGGATCCCCAATGAAAAGTTGTTGGGAGGAGCGGGTCTGGTAGGTGGCGGGTTAGATAGCACCCACAGGGCTCATAACCTATTGAGCCTAGACATGCGGGTTACTCTCCAAGCGCTCATTGTAGCGGTTATATTATCATACCTAGACATGCAGGTTACTACTGGTGTCATCAGTATACTAAGTAGTAACTAAAGTGATATACGACGTACCTCTCCAAGCGCTCATTGTAGTGGTTGGAGAGAAAGGAGTGTCGGAGCGAACTGCGTAATAAGTATGTCAATAGGATTCCTTTCGGACTCTATGTCCCGCATTCTGTTGTTCCAACAGAGTTTGACTTCATTTGCAAATAGCTGGTAGAGTTCGTCAATATTGCCTGATTCTGTGAGCTCTTCTATCGTTCTCTGTGTAACAAACCCAGAAATGTTATAGTCTACCTCCTGTGCAACTAGATCAGGAGTAAAATTAAGACGAGACTGCTTGTAGGTAAATTTGAGAAATTGTAGTGCTTCAATTGTCTCGGGCGAAAGACGGTTGGAAAATGGGTTGTGTGGACTAGTACATAGCACAGAGTACTGTTTTATTTGTGAATAAACATTGGGGCAGAACTAGTATGGAGGCATGACCCTTCAACTTCAAGTCACCACTGATATTTAAATCAGACTGGGACTATGATGGTATGAGATATGCATACTGCACAGGGGCCATCTTTCTTGATATATCTCATCATTGCCAAATATGCCATGTACAGACTATAGTTCACCTTACCTCTCGAAGTGAATGAACTAACTTCCTTCCCAATTCAGTTGCAGGGAAGTGTGACGAAGTGTGACCTCCGTGAAGTGAACTTCATTCACTTCGAAGTTACTTCACTTCTGCGGCAACACTATGCACAATTGACGAGGCATGGAAATGGCCGGATTGGGCATGCTGGGACGAAGCGATCAATGCTGAATTGAAGAGTCTCGACGATGCACACACCTGGGACGTTGTGCAGCAACCGCCAAAAGGGACAAATGTCATTGACTGCAAGTGGATCTTCAAGATAAAGAAGAACACAGCTGGCGAAATCGACAAATACAAGGCCCGTCTTGTCGCCCATGGTTTCACCCAAGTCCAAGGTGTCGACTACTATGAAACATATGCCCCAGTCACCCGCCTCTCGTCGCTACGTCTCATTCTTGCTATTGCCACCCGCTATGACTGGGACATTGACGTCTTTGATTTCTACTCAGCATTTCTCAATGGTAAACTAGATGACAATGAAATAATATATATGGAACTAACCCCTGGCATTACCGCACACAGCCATGACTTCATAGCGCATCTGCGCGCATTGCTCTTTATGGTTCGAAGCAGGGCGCACTAAAATGGTACCAGCGGCTGAGTGGAGAACTCGCCGAACTCGGATTCAAATGCATGGAAGCGGACTGGGGAGTTTTCATGGCAAAAATAGGCACTGACATACTAATCCTCACATCACACATCGATGACTGTACCATTACTGGGTCATCGAAAGAGCTTGTCAAAGCATTTAAGGATGAAATCGGGTCGTGATTCAAGATCACAGATCTTGGACCTATCAGCTGGCTTCTCGGGATGAAGGTAGCATGCGATCGTGATGCCCGCACCATTGCTATTTCACAACAAACCTACATTAAAGCGATCCTCACTAAATACAATTTTGCTGACCAGAAACCGCTGTCGATCCCGATGGACCCAAACATCCAACTGTCACGGTCACAATCTCCGACCTCTGCTACCGACGCCGCAATGATGTGACAAGTTCCTTTTCAGGCAGCGCTCGGTTCACTCATGTACCTCGCAGTGGGCACTCGACCGGACATCGCATTTGCTGTGTCGACGATCACTCAATTCACCAAGAACCCTTGATTACTGCATTGGGAAGCGCTCAAACATGTCTACCACTACCTAATTAGCACGAAAACTTGGTCACTCACATTCGGGATGCAAACCAAAAGTCTCGAGGGTGATGCAGATGCAGATGGAGCATCCCAGGAACACCGGCATGCCATATCAGGATACGCTTTCCTTATCGATGGCAGCACGATCTCATGGAGCTCACACAAGCAAGAGCTCATCATGCTCTCGACAACCGAGGCTGAGTATATTGCGTCAACTCATGCTGCCAAGGAAGCCCTCTGGCTTCGTTGTCTCATCGGCGAGGTGTTTGGACTGCTCCACAACCCGATTTAGTGTTGCCGCGGCTCGGCTAGTCCATAGCCAGCTATGACTATGGACCGCTATGGCTTGCCTCAACTGGCTATATTGCAGCAGCCATGATCACGTGACTCCACTCAGCTCAACTAGCCATGATAGCCACCTATTAGACGAAATTTTATTAGTCACAGCTCTAGCCGGCTAGAACTGGCTGTTAGCCGGTTAAGCCGCGAAAACTGAGTATATATATAGTAGACCATATTGCATACAATGTCCAAAGGACTAAAGCACGAATTAATAGCCTAACCTACAAATGTGAGATTGCCTACACTTCAACAAGGAGTCAAAAGACTGTTTGCAGTATTTCGACTTCTAGCTCTGAGCACATTCGCATGAGCATGACGCTAAATGACCTACTGAAAATTAAACGGATCACTCACTTCTTGCCTACATTTACATTTACATTGACATATTGTCGACGCAGACGACGGGTTGGCCCTTTCAGGGTCATTGGAGTTGCTGGGGCCACTACACATACGATAGAGTTGCAACCTTTCTCGTCGTGGTTGCTCTGAACCTGAGGGGGCACAGATAGTTGCTTGTGACTGGAGTCATTGACCTCCCAGCTATGGAGTAGGGAACGAAGATAGCTGTAGTCAGGTCTTTCTGTGTAAGTGAGTGTGCGTGCATACTTGAGGAACGAGGCCAAGTTTGGTGGGAGGCCACAGCAGAGTTTATCGATCGGGGTGTCTTGCTTCAACTTCAGTATGTTGTCATTTGAAAGGTTAGAGTTCGTGTTGTTGAACCAAGGAAGTGACCCTTGAAGTAAAAATACCAACGTGTACACAAGCGACTCCAGGTCGTCGCGGCAGCTTGATTGAGTCCCTAGATGGTGACTGATCGAGGCAAACGAAGGAGTACCAAGAAAAATGCAGTCCTGCTGGCAAGGAACGTGCGCTCGAGTAGAGGGGTCGCAATAATGTGTAGCGATGCCAAAATCAATGAGGATAATGGTATTATCTGAACCGCGGTGTTCAATCAATAAGTTTTGAGGCTTGATATCTTGGTGGATATAGCTATGAGAGTGAATATATTCGAGTCTATCGATCTGCAAAGTAAGACCTCGTTTAACAAGACCCCTCAGTGCATCAAACATCAGGCTCACTAGTTGGAGTCCTACTGTAAGGACGGTATCAATAGGAAGGCGGCCACTATGCAAAGTGAGTAAATCACATAATGGCCTCGCCACATTGTCCAGAACGAGAGCATGGTAGGCCGATTCTCTGCCGAACCACAGAGGCTTGGGAAATCTGATCTCTCCATCAAGCTTCTTCAAAACTTGATATTCATGTTCCAATGAAGAGGGGGTTTGCATACAACGCTCAAGCTTCACTGCAACATCGCGGCCGCAGATAAGGTCTCGAGCGCGATATACAACAGCTAAAGAGGAATATTATATGGCTAAATCAGCACAATCTGATGGTAGTATGCACCGTGTGAGCCAGAGCCGAGTATTTCCTTCAGACTGAATCTTCCATCTATCTGCACAATATTTGTTACAAAACATATGGGAGGGGGACTTGTTGTAGGCATTCGAAAATATTGAACAGGCGTGTCAAGCACCCACCTCAAGTCAGCTGTGAGGGGTTCAGTCACCTTTCAGGTTACTCATTTACAGGGCTGTGTGGCACAGAGTCATGGACGTGGGAAACTGTGACAAGTTCAATCAACCGAATGGTCACAAGTTACTTGTACGCTACCGTAGGGCCTCGTAATGGCATTGCATCGAAGTTCGGAAACGCCTCTCAACCTCATGGTACGATTGCAGCTAGGATCCTGAGTTCCTAACTTGCTATTAATTGATGCTTTTGATACCAGGTTAGGTCCCTCAGAATCCAGATTTTAATAACTTCGCAGTCTACCTGCCATTAGGTTTGTGACACACCTGCTACTTTTCATCATGACATTGGCAATGGCATACTACTAAACTTGGCACTTTGGACCCTAGAATTTGAAACAATCAGAACTGTTCATGGGAACTTATGAGCTTAAAGGTAACAGCCCTCATTGAAATCAGCTGATTTTTCCTAGTAGCAGCCGCCTGTCACTACAGTAACCCTCAACTTTGAGGTTGCCTAGTAAGGTCTTTCCGCCACTGGCCCCTTCAACATCCTGCTACTTGAAACTCTCTGTCAGCCATGCCTACTACAACTATAGGTAATGACTGCTACGGTACATTCTACAACTACCCCAAGAGAATGCTGACTTGCAGCTACACTGAAACTCGGGGTGGCTCCTCACGTCGCGAGGCACAAGTCTCGCCACCTCAGAAGACAAAGGATACAAAGCTGATATTTCAGGAGACCATGCGGTCTGAGAGGATCAAGGTTACTCATGCAAACACCTCTATTGGATCCCTATCTATGGGTGGAACACAAGGTTCTACCTCCCTGATGACCACAACCCACCCTGCGAGCACAGTGCCCACTCATTGTGGCATCTTATCTTCCAAAGATCCTCATAGCATCGAACGGCGGGACACACCACCGTGGATCAGAATCATCGGGTCCAAAAGTCGGTGGGATCTCCTCAAATGGGCCCCGCTCTTGCGAAGATTATCAATCAAGGTAAGTCCTACAGTCAAGCACTCATTGTCTATTTCTGCTAACCTTTCACGGAGATGTGTGCAAACAAATCCTCGATTATATTGTAGGGGCGAGTCCACAAGAGATGGTCAAGGTGAGATCCATATGAACTTTCAATGATATTGATAACCTATCCATATGGTCAACAGATATTTTCTGACATCGACCCATCCAGGTATGAGGCGATATCATGCATCATTGAGGATATGGATATGTCTGTGCTCCCCACACACGCAAGGTAGGTGATACTTTCTCACGATGGAAAAATCTCAGACTGAACGATTTCCCAGGTTATCTTATGATGCAGATATCCATCGTCTTATCATCGAGATGCCAACTCCAATACACGAAGCTCCATTTGATGATCTGAAGCACATCCTCGCGAAGGCACTGGACAAAATTCCTTACGATCACGACACCATCCGCGTCCGTGCTCATATGAACCATCCGATTCTGGTCAGAAGATCTACGCTCACACCGGACATTATCGTGTCTTTGATGGATATTGAGGGGAATTCAGATGGAGGTCCTCAATACATTTTAGTCAGAGAATGTGCATTTTCACAGTTAGTGTTGATCGATAAAGAGGTTGACTACAGGTCGCCAAAGAAGAATTCGGAGACCTGGACTCTCTTTCAGAACATCGAGAATAATCTTTCTCAAAGGGACTTCTTGGCGTTGCGTCCAAACGCTAGACAGCCCCTTCGCCTTGGTGCTCCGATCACCGTTGGGGGGCACACCTGGTGCCACATCGGCACCGTCAGCTATACCGTGTGGGTTAGACAGCCGGGTGAGGGTCCAATCGACCTCGATAGCACAGATGTGATGCGTGTGGCCCATGGAGTAAGCCCAAGTTTCATTTTTTTACCCTACACACACTACTTATAGCTCAAACAAACAGACTCTTTTCCCTCAAGTAGAAATGGACGCTGTGCAAACGATGCTGGGAAACAGCATTTCTGCGATCAAGCACAATATTGTCGAGTACTTCCATGAGCTCAACCTGAGCCTAGATGTCCACGCAGCCAGTGCAATCACTCAAACCCCAACCTCCTTCGTGGTCAATTGGATGAATTTTAGATCTAGCCTACTTGCAGCGACGAGGATCACTGCCCATCAACGCTACCAATGGTGGCTCGAAAACGTGGTGTTTCATGGCGAAAAATGCCCCTATGACACCTCCGACTCCGAGCTGGATGGCACCTTCCTTACGCTTCATGACGCCCAACGATCTGGAACACCTACACCCGAAGACGTGATACCCGAACCTATTCCAACCGGCTCCTCCCCCAGTCATCATGTTTTGCCGGCATTGTCATCTCGCTTGGAACATCCTGCACGCTGCCAGCAAACGGAGATTCAAAGTGAGGTGATGAAAAGGACCTGTTTGTTGGACCGTCCGGTGACCAAGAGAAGGGTCACGGGTAAGTGAAGTAATACAAAGTTGTGTATGATCACTTTTAGGATTCCTTTTTCGCCTTTGTCTATTCCGCATGTGCAACCGCTGCAGTGTGCCCCTCTCGCTTCAAATACACATGTTGTATTAGTCGTATTGCCAATGTGAACACTGAATCTAACAATTTTCACTGCGTGCGTGCATGGCGAATAATGTTGTCTCTGATCGTCACATTAGATCTCAGAAACCTACATAAGGACTGCTCGTCACACTTCCCAAGGTTTCAAGCCACCCTCCCGCTTTTCAGGTCTCGTCTATGGGCTTTGTTGTCCACCGGCTTCGTTGTCTACGGGCTTTGTCATCTACGGTCTATGTCAACACTATAATGGGCCATCGCTGCACAGCCCTGGCTCCTAGGACAGTAAATTCCCTTTGGTTTCTCCTACTGCTATATCTGACCAGTATCCTACTTCTGCGTAGCCCGATGCCATAGCTCCGTGCCCCCCTGCTGCTCCTTCAAGTAGATGGCGTCGAGAATCCCGCCTCCCTGCCCGATATTGTGAAACTGCAGGGGATGGCGAATTCTTCGACATCAATGATATCAGCGAGGAAAGCGACGACGATATTGGAGACACACCTGATGACCCTCAAGCCCGATAGCCCGAGCCCTCTGGACCCAGCCTCCATCCTACTCACGCAATAATAGCAGCGCAAACCACACCAAATCCCGTTCAACTGAATATTCCCGCTCCCGTTATTGCCATGACAACTCCTAACCCAACTATGGAGCATACGGGCCCTGGCAACACCGCTGTGGCTAGCAAATCTAAGGTACCAATGTCCGCCAATGTACACCACTTTTTCAAAAAGGCCAAGCAAGAAGATACGGTCTGTACACGTTGTCGGTGAGCACAATATCTGATTTTATAAATACTTCATTAACTTTGTTATAGAGACCAGGCAGGACCCAATGGAGAACTTGACCACGGCTACAAATTCAGCTGCAATACATCAAATTATTCGCTCCGAGGCCATATTGTGAACTGGCATCTAGAAGAGTACCTCGAGCAGGTAGAGAAGAATGACTGGTCTGTTCAAATCAATGCCATCCGGGTCGCCTTCAGTATGGGTTACACTTTCAAAATGCTCCATGAAGCAATCCGATGTGGTGACAAATTGAATGCACTCCCACCTGCTCCCCGTCGTGACCACAGAGATACCCTTTCGAGAGATTTCTTGTCACCAGGCCAAGACTCGAAGAGCACGCAAAGTCTACCCGAGTTCTCTCAAGCTGCGTTAAACGAGTTTTTGGTGAAATTTATCGTTGCAGATGATCAAGTAAGTACTGAATACTTTATTAACAAACGTTTCCGACAACTCTGTAGTCTATCAACGTTATTGAATGCCCCGAATTTCGTAATCTTCTGCTCCTGCCATGACCAGACATCCAGGCTATCCTCCTGCGCCGCATGAAGCTTTGTGAGTTGGTCATTCAAGCTTGGGATAAATATTTCAAGGCTGCAAAACAAGATGTCGCGGTAAGTACCCCCGCTATCCTATTCGTTCACATCACAGTGCGCACTTACATAAATCCAATAGAAAGCGGAAGGGAGGGTTTCAGCCATGATCGATATGTGGTTGGATGAGTCCCTTTGTCCTTACATAGCGATTACACTCCATTGGATTACCCTTGAGGGTGGTTCACTTAAGATGAAGGCATCCTTAATCGTGTTCCATTATTTCCCCAGCTCACATACCGGTGAAGCCCTTGCTGAAACCATCCTGGAACTCCTCGACCGAGCTGGCATCACCTCGAAGGTATGTATGTTTCATAGTATTTATTATTCAGGATCTATAAAAAGTGATGATGAAACCCAGATTGGTCACTTTACGATGGATAACGTGGCCAACAACATCATTGCCATGTGGGAGCTAGCAAAGCTTCTCGAAGTGCATGAGCTTGATGTCAACTTTGATCCGATCGATTGCTGTGTGCCCTGTTTTCCTCACATTATCAATGTCTGCGTGACTTACATTATCAAAGCCTACACTACGGCAGACTTCACCGACATTCCAGAGATGTGGATTGGGAATCACAAGCACACTGTACACAAAGCAAAGTATCTTGAAGCCCTCGATAAGGATCCTGTCACAGTCGCTCGTGACATTGTTCGCATCATCCGTGCATCTGGTCAACGCCGCAAAGGATTTCACGATACTATCATCAATGGCAATGCAAACCAATGGTATACTGGCGACACTACTCAAGTACCCAATGTTGAGCTTCTCCGTGACGTCAAGACTAGGTGGGACTCCATTTATATCATGATCAACCGACTTCATGCGGTTCGCCTTGTGAGCTTACCATTTCAATTCTCGACATCGAACTACTAGCGACTAACTATCTCTACACAGGCAGTTGATAGCTTCCTTGCTCTACCTCATAGTCCGAAAGATGAACTCGCCGGGCACAAGCTAACACTGATGCAGTGGGAGGTTTTACAAGACCTAGAAATCGTCTTACAGGTAAATGACTTTCTATTTAGGCATATATATAAGTCTGCTACTAACTACTGAATGGTATAGATACCTCGGAATGCACAGCAAACCATGTCGAGCGAGAGTAGACCAGTTCTCGGCGGCGCAATACCCGCATTCGAGAAGCTCATGATACAATGGGAAGCACTGGCTGCCGGTGAGCCTTAATGTGCCCCCTTCATCAAAACCGGTCTCTTTTGGGCGCGGAAGTACTACCAGCGCACGGGGCAGACCTGCGCATATCTAGTTGCCATGTGTAAGACGATACTAGCAGCAACTGGTTGCGATGCTACCTGAGTCTCTAACACTGCATAATTTTAGTTATCGAACCCACCATCCGACTAAGCTGGATCGACGAACACTGGAGTCAAGCGATGGCAGTGAAAGCACAAGAAGAAATACTCGCATTGGTAAGTTTGCATGCGGCTCACATTCATATTGTGTATTAATCATGCTACAAGATGAGAGAATACCAGAATAAAGCCAACCCGCATACTGTGTCGCCAACCATGGAAAATCCAAATGCTCGGATTGCCCACGATTCCCAGAACTCACTGGCGAATCGATATCATCTTCCTACCATCAGAATATGGCCATCGAAGCAGGTACCACAAGATATCGATCAGGAATTCACCACATATGTGTTGTTAGCTCCAAGTTCTGAAGGCACTGACCCGTTAACATTCTGGGAGGTGCGTTCTAACTTCTACGTATGCATTACTATTTAGGCACTTCGTCTTCTGTGTTAATTCATTCACTTTCACTAGCTCGCGCGGGTCTCCTTCCCGACTATCTATGTTACGATCGGCCCCTTTTTCTCTCTTTCTCTGCTTCCTTTTACCTTGTATTACTTAAGCGCGTACAGCCCTTAGTCAGCGTCCATGGCTGTACAATTCCTTTTCTTGGTTCTGACTCACGCGTTCTACGACGTTCCATGTAGTTCTATCTCACACGGCCTTCTGACTCGTTTCATGCCGTGTGTGACTCATTTCCCCTTATCTCCAGCTACCTAGTTTGGGTTCCTCCCTTGTCAAGCTACCGCACCGCTTGGTCCATGCACAGGACTCTGTACATATAAATAGGGCGTAGCACAAGCCATGTATCTCTAGCTTGAGCCTACTTGAGATAGCAATCTATTGCGTCTTTGACCCTCTCACTCCCCTCTGCTCTCCCCTCGTACCACTTGGCCTCGCAGCGTCTTCGCTCGAGGATACTCTGACCTCGTCTTCGACGTCGCTACATACTCGCCTAGGCGAAGTAGTGACCAGTCTCTGTGCATTGCGCTCAGGACCTACGCCCCTCATCTTTGCCTCGCAGCTTTAGGTTGCACATCGAGTCTACGACTGACGCTACCCATGCCTGTCGTAACAAAAGGCTCAAGCTCTTCAAAACGCGACTACCTTTGTTGTAGCTCACAGCCATTTTGGCCCCTCCGTCACCTTTGAAGCGGCATCCCCACCCACCACCACCACCCCTCGTAACCTCTCCCTCTTGGAGGTCCACTATGCCCCCTAGCCCCAGCTCCGGAACCACTACACCCCCATCACCACCCAGCCTCCCATCCCCGATGTCTTCGAAACCCACCGAACTTCGCCTCGCCCAACCCAAGGCCTTCACAGGCAAACAACACGATGCCATGCCCTGGCTTCGCTCAGTCCTACGGTACCTTGCCGTTAACGTCGACATCTACTCAACAGATGAAAAGAAAATCGGGTTTGCCCTGTCGTTCATGAACGACGGAAATGCCCTCACCTGGGCAGACACCTTCACGGAGAAAAGCATGCGAGGAACGAATATGGCCCTAGGATCTTGGGATGACTTCGTTAAAGAGTTCAAAGCCCACTTCGAGAGCCCTAATACCGCCACCAATGCTCTAACCTGGTTGGCCACTTACCATGTCAACGAGCGACGAGACGGGACGTTCCAACCGTCTCTCAACCAATACATCTCCGAGTTTCGCAATCAGGTCAGCCTAGCAGGACTCAATGAGGCAGCAACCATCTGCCACTACTTTTCCACCGGCATTCCCCCTTCGCTCTCAGAAAAGGTGTACCTTATGGACACCGTCCCCACCACCATCGACGATTGGATCAAGAATGCCTCTCGTCTTGATGACCAGCACAAACGTGCTAAGCTTGTCGCTCGCCAGCACAAGCAATCCTCGACCCCTACCTTCATCCCTCACCCCACTCAGGCCCCTCACGACAAGGACCCCAACGCCATGGATGTGGATGCTATCCGCATTCCTAAACTCACCCCTGAGGAGCGGGAACGCTGCCTCAAACAAGGACTCTGCCTCCGATGCAGGAAATTGGGCCATTTCTCCAGCAAATGCCCAACCTTCAAAGATCTCCCCCCACGTCCCAAAGCTGACCGAAAAGTTGCTAAAGCCGAAGAAGAGATACCTGGCCTTATCAACGAAGATGAAGATGAGGAATTTCACATAGAGGCTGCGGGGATAAGGGATTTTTGAAAGGGAGGACTTCCTCGATGCAAGTACCTCCCCAACGTCTTGTTTCTTGTGCACCTGTACTAGTATCCACATCAAATAGAGCTATGAGTATCCCCATTCAGCTTGTGGTACCCTCGCACACCATGAAAGTCGTCGACTCACCCGCTCTCGTTGACTCGGGAGCAGAAATCTCCTGTCTCGACTGGGCCTTTGCCCGAAAACACCGCCTCCCTCGAACTCACCTTGAACAACCCATCCGAGTCCGTAACATAGACCAATCGGCAAACTCCAATGGGGATATTCTATTCTCCACCGAACTCTACGTCTCTGTCGGAGAAGGAGTTACCCAAAAGGTGCTCTTTTACCTCATGAACTGTGGCAAGGAAAACGTCATCCTTGGCCTCCCCTGGCTGCGCCTTGCTAACTCAATGATTGATTGGGAAAAGCAAACCATCTCCGTCCCTGAGGTCCTTGATCAATCCGCAGACCTCTACCACGCCTACGTCGCTGATCAAAGGTGACATAACTCTCACTACCGCCCCCCACCTTTACAAGGCTTCGGGGAAACTTCGATTCGGTGTGTCAACACGACCCCCGAAATCCACAAACACCTACACGCATACCTGGACATCCAGTCCGAGAAACAGTGCCACTACCAAACCCTTAGCCACTATTCCATCAACCGCATCACCCGAGGAGGACCATACATCCTGCCCTCCGCTACCATCGCCCGCTACTCTGAAGCAACCAAACTCGCAGAGAAAGCCGGGACCCAAACCCAAGAAATCACTCTGCCTTCGGAGTACTTAGACTTCGCTAAAGTCTTTGAGGAAAAGGACTGCGAATCGCTCCCCCCATCACGACCTTACAATCATGAGATCAACCTTGACGAGTCCTTCGTCCCGAAGATCGGGAAAATCTACCCCTTGTCCCCCGAGGAACAGAAGGCGACTGACGCCTTCCTAGAGGAAAACCTTCGCTCTGGGAAAATTCGTCCTTCCAAGTCTCCACAAGCCTCACCCTTTTTCTTCATTAAAAAGAAAGACGGCAAACTTCGCCCATGCCAAGACTACCGATACTTAAATGAACACACCATCCGTGATGCTTACCCCCTTCCCCTCATCTCCGACCTCGTCGACAAGCTCAAAGGAGCGAACGTCTTCACCAAATTCGACGTCCGATGGGGATATAACAACGTACGCATCAAAGATGGTCACCAGTGGAAGGGCGCTTTCATCACCCACAGGGGCCTTTTTGAGCCTATGGTCATGTTCTTTGGCATGAACAACTCCCCGTCGACTTTCCAGCGCTTCATAAATGACTCTTTTAGAGACATGATCGCCGAAGGATGGCTCGTCATCTATATGGATGACTTGCTCATCTTTTCCCCTGACAATGAATCCCACACAGAACGTACCCGCTGAGTCCTTCGACGCATGATGGAATTGGATCTCTACCTCTGCCTGAGCAAATGCAAGTTCGCCACCCCCGAGGTAGAATACCTCGGCATGATCGTCAAACCAGGCGAACTCGCCATGGACCCCGTCAAGCTTGACGGAATCGCCTCTTGGCCCACCCCGAGGAAAGTCAAAGACGTACGTTCCTTCCTGGGATTCGCAAACTTCTACCGGTGTTTCATTCCTTCGTACTCTGACGTCGCGCACCCCCTCATCGACCTAACTAAGAAAACCGCTGCGTGGCTTTGGACTCCCCAATGCCAAACCTCCTTCGACGAGCTCAAGAAGCTCTTCCTCTCTCAACCCATCCTCCGTCTCCCAGACCTCTCTAGACCCTTCGCCGTGGCCACCGACACATCTCGCGATGCCACTGGCGCCATTCTTCTTCAGACCGACTCGAACGGGGACTGGCACCCCTGTTCTTACCTCTCCCAGTCATTCTCCCCAGCAGAACGAAACTACGATATCTTCAACCGCGAACTCCTGGCCATTATTCGCGCTCTCAAAGCCTGGCGCCACTACCTTCGCGGCTCCCAACACCCCGTGCAGGTCTTTACCGACCACAAGAACCTGACCTATTTCTGCCAGCCTCAGAACCTCAACCGTTGCCAGGCACGCTGGCTTCTCGATCTTGCAGACTTTGATCTCAAGATGACCCACGTCCCCGGTTCTCTACTCTCGGGCCCCGATGCCCTCTCCCGTCATCCCGACCGACTCTCATCCGAGTCAGATAACCAGGCCGTCACTCTCCTCCCCGAGACCCTCTTCGTCCGCGTCGTTGATTCTGTCCTCGCAACCGCCATTCAAACACACTCCTCAGACGACAAACTTGTTATTCGCCTCCACACCGACCTCGAAGGACCAACCACCACCCCAAATCTCTGCAATCGCCTCTCCGACTGGCAATTCAAGGAGAACCTCCTCTGCTTCTGTGACCGCGTTTACGTCCCCGAGCCTGATCGCCTCACGGTTATTCAACGCGCTCATGACCACCCCTCCGCTGGCCACCCCGGCTACCTGAAAACTCGTCAACTCATCGCCCATGATTTCTGGTGGCCTGGCCTTGCCACCCAGGTTCGCCGCTACATCGAGGGTTGTGCCCTTTGTCAACAGAACAAAGCGAACACTCACCCTACTGTCCCTCCTTTGTCTCCGATCAAATCCCTTGCCTCTCGCCTGTTTCAACAAGTCTCCTGTGACCTTATCACCGACCTCCCGTTGTCCAACGGTTTTGACAGCCTGCTGGTCGTGGTCGACCACGGGCTTACTAAGGGGGTAATTCTCTGCCCTACGAAGAAACAAATCACCGCAGAGGGAATAGCCACCCTCTTTTTCCACAAAGTCTACTGACGTTGGGGCCTCTATGACAAAATCATTTCCGACCACGGCCCACAATTCGCATCCACCTTCGCTCGGGAGCTTGGAAAGCTCCTGAAATATGACCTTTCCCTGTCCACTGCCTACCACCCCCAATCTGATGGTGAAACAGAACGTGTTAACCAGGAAGTTGAAACGTACCTCCGGATCTTCTGTGGAAATAACCCAACCGCATGGGCTGATCATATCACCCATGCGGAGTTCACACACAACCACCGCCCCCACTCTGTCACCGGCAAATCACCATTCTATCTCATGTACGGCTTCGAACCTCGTGCCCTCCCCATGGTCCTTGCGGAAACCCCACTTCCAGCCCTGGAAGAACGCCTCAAGGCCCTGTCCGCAGCAAGGAATGAAGCACTAGCGGCCCACAAACTCGCACGACAGGTGATGGCATCCCGAACACGCCGCTCCTTCACCCCATTCGCTAAAGGAGATAAGGTGTGGCTGGAGGCAAAAAAACCTTAACCGCCGCATCGCGAACCCTAAATTCACACCAAAAAGAGAAGGACCCTTCGTTATCACGGACATCCTATCCCCCCTGACTTATAAGCTCCGACTTCCGGCGACATGGAAGATTCACTCCGTGTTTCACGCTTCCCTCTTATCGCCCTATCGCAAAAACAGTGTACACGGCCCAAACTTCCCAGCTCCACCCCCGGAACTAATAGAAGGCGAAGAGGAATATGAAATTAAGAGGGTCTTACACCACAGAGGGACACCACGTTCCCGCATGTTCCTGATCTGATGGAAAGGGTACACCGCGGAAGAAGACTCCTGGGTTCCGGAACGGAACTTGAAAAATGCAAAGTCTGCCCTTCAGGAGTATAAGAACCTCCACCCGAAGGCTTTCCCTCCCTTAAAGCCTTAGCTTCCTTCCCATCACAACGACATCTACAGTCTTCACCCCCTCGCCTCTCCGATTCTCTTTCACTATGTCCAATGTCTCATCCGTATCCCCCTCGTCACCTTCCTCTCTGTCCATTTCAGTACCTCCTACGGAGGACTATCTTACTTCGCTGCTGCGCACCCCTTCTCCGCCGCTGGCCGACGCTCCTCATCTTGAGGATGCTGTGGTTCTGGCAACAAACGGTCTTCCTTCTAGCCCAAGCCCTCTATATACCGTCCCTGTCCTCGACCCGCCCGTCGACGCCCCAACCCCAATAATCTCTGTTGACATTTCTATTCACGCCCACACCCTGAGATCTTCCGACCCCACCGATGATGAGCACAGCGCACTCCACGAGTTTCTTACAGACCCCCATATGTTTACAGGGATCTCCGCCTTCACCGACCCCTCCTCGATCTTCTTCCTCCTTTATATGATCTACCTCCAGTTGGAGTGTCTCCCCCACATGTTTCAAACCCTCATTGGAAACGAACACCGCCACACCGCCCTCACCAGGGCCTCGATCCGCGCCATCCACTCTAGGATTATCGGGCATGTGCACGACTTAGCCCATCAGCTGGGCTACTTGGAATTCATCCAAGACATAGATCGGTACCTTCGGGAAACCGCCGCGGCCTCTGTCCCCACCAGTGTCTCAATCAGAGACATCACACTCTGCTCTCCTTCCCCCTCGCCCTCCGAGATCATCCGAGACTCAGTCCCCGCAGCAAGCGACACACTCAGTGCTTCCTCCTCCCCCATTGACCCCATGGAGGCACTAGCCATTGATGCTCTCCAAGCAAGGTTCAACCATATCCAGGAAGCCACCACCCAACGACGCATCCTGCAGGGGGACCTACCCTGTCCCAGTGACCACCATTGCTACCGGGACTCCTGCTTCGTATGCCACAGACTCGGGCATATTCGGGTCCACTGCCCCCATTACACGTGTCCCTTTTGTCACCGTCGTTCTCCCAGTCATACCCAGACCGCTTGCCCTTTCCGTAACCGTCGCTCCCCACCTGGTTCCTCCTCTTCGTCCGCATCCTCCCACAGCTCCCACCGCTCTCGGGGATCCTTTCGGTCCTGCACCTCCAACACTCCCCGCCGCTCTCAGCGCTCTGGCCGCGTGCTTCCAGTGCCTCCGCCTAGATCCCCACCAATGTTAGATGAAGATGATGACTTCCACTTCGACTCGGTTGGAGAAAGTAACATGTGCAGATCGCCCGTAGGGTCTTGTCGAGAATTATAAAGAAGTGGTCTCACTAGGGTTTCAACCCTACTAAGGGGGTAATGTTACGATCGGCCCCTTTTTCTCTCTTTCTCTGCTTCCTTTTACCTTGTATTACTTAAGCGCGTACAGCCCTTAGTCAGCGTCCATGGCTGTATGATTCCTTTTCTTGGTTCTAACTCACGTGTTCTACGACGTTCCATGTAGTTCTATCTCACACGGCCTTCTGACTCATTTCATGCCGTGTGTGACTCATTTCCCCTTATCTCCAGCTACCTAGTTTGGGTTCCTCCCTCGTCAAGCTACCGCACCGCTTGGTCCATGCACAGGACTCTGTACATATAAATAGGGCGTAGCACAAGCCATGTATCCCTAGCTTGAGCCTACTTGAGATAGCAATCTATTGCGTCTTTGACCCTCTCACTCCCCTCTGCTCTCCCCTCGTACCACTTGGCCTCGCAGCGTCTTCGCTCGAGGATACTCTGACCTCGTCTTCGACGTCGCTACATACTCGCCTAGGTGGAGTAGTGACCAGTCTCTGTGCATTGCGCTCAGGACCTACGCCCCTCGTCTTTGCCTTGCAGCTTTAGGTTGCACATCGAGTCTACGACTGACGCTACCCGCGCCTGTCATAACAATCTACGCCATCATGCTTGATTACCTCCCGATTCAAGCCTCCGCAGTCCCATGTGAACGGGTGTTCTCTTCAAGAGACCAACACCAAGAAACAAAATTGTATTGCACTGCCATTAATGGAGGTGCTCCAGATGTTAAAGTTTTGGTTGAAGAAGGACCGACTCAACTTCACTAAAGATTGAATCACACCACAGAAAGAGATGGCGATTGACGAGGATGAAGACAACCTTCTAGCACGACTATGCTCAAACTTGAACCCCATTGGTTTGGATGAGGTGCTGTGTTCAATTGCCAGAGCGGAAGAGGATGACGCTTTAGACACCGCTCAGATTTTCCCTTAATCACTGATCAGTACCTAGGAGGTTTGTATACTATTTCAATGTATTTCCTCTATACTGCCAAATCTTGTAACTTCCGACTTCGAATACAATTATAAGCCAAGACTTGAGTCGCTAAGTATACTGTGCAGCATGATCCATCTCTGGGATGGCATATTTTGATGTGCTCATGCGAATCAGTTCAGTTTGGGAACAATGTTGCATCATTGCTACCATAGAATCACTACACATTGAATGGTCGTGATAAGTGCACTTACAGCGGTGACTTAAGCCTTGTGAGATAAGAGTAGAACACTCAGATGCAAGTTGAGCTCCAGGTGACCAAGTTGGCAGCAGGGGCTTCACAAATAGTGAACAGTGATGACTCTGACACTATACAATGGAGTCAGATGTACCGTTAGAGTTATGAATCTTGAATACTGTTAAGTTGCTCCGAGTCGAAAGTTGCCACTAAAAAATGCAAAGCTAGTCAGCTAAAAGGCCCAAACCGCGACTATTTGAAAATAGTTGAATCGCGGCTAATGCCGAGACTGGCTTACAAACATGCTCGGCTAGCTGTTCAACCGGCTATGGCTAAAGCTGGCTTATAGCTGTAGTTCTAACACCTGGCTGTCACCATTAACGTCACTAATTAGTATAAGTGTTACGCGATTACATACCTCTAATTAGAGGGCGTTGACCTATGCTGCGGTGCTGCAGCACTTCACGCACCACTCGGCTGTCTCTTTGTTGGGTTTCGTTGACCGCTTATTCGATAAGCGTGTGATCTTGTTGATTAGATCAAAGCTCCCACGTCACCGGACCACTGCTGAACGTGCTTGCCCACCGCCTCCCACGCCGCCCATTGCTCCCAAAGGGCGCGCTCACTGCCTCCCACAGTGAGCACGCTATACAGCTCATTTCTTCACCAATTTCGCTCCGGTTTTTTTATTTCATACTAATAATACCTTATATATATGGTTAACAACATTAAAAACAGTGATAATGTTGATGATTAAGTGTTTTTGTGAGGTGGGGAGCGGCAGCTAAGCCGGGATTTGCCGAGAGGCCACGTCAGCTGTTACATGTGTCATCTTTGTTGATCAGCCTAAGACTCCCACGGCACCAGACTGCTGCCGAACGGCCTTGGATCCCACGTCGCCCATTGCTCACAAAGGGTGCGCTCAGCGCTTGCTGTCTCCCACAGCGAGCACACTATGTATCGCGGTTCTAGACATACTAATAATATACTACTTTTCAACATCAATATTCGAGCGGGGTTTGCTGAAAGGCCACGTCAGCCAATAGCCATTTCACATGCCCCTTCAGAGTTCGAACTGTGCGTTCAACTTGACCTTACTGTCGTCGTCATCGCCGTCATCGCCGTCATTGCCAGTGATGGCGGTGGCTCTGGTTTTCGTGCATAGTACCATTGTGGTGGTTTGGTTTTTCTCGTTCTTCTTTGCCCTTCTCCGGTGTCGCGCTGTCATCAAGCGTTTCGCTTAGGAATCACCCACATGACTTCCTCATGTTCAGGTGAGTGTAAACCTTTTTTTCTTACTTATCTTATGGCACCACGGAAGAAGCTCTCGACCTCGACACGGGTCAGGATGACCGTTTTCGGGACCACCTCACAGACAACGATGGTATCATTATCCCAGCTACGATGAGACCGCCTTCTGGAGGAGCAAAGGATTAGAGATGCCGCCAAAGGTCTGTTCATTGACTCTATTTACTGTTCAGTTGCATACAACACCATGTAGAGGCACGACAACAACGCGAAACGTTCGAGGAGGCAGCACTTCAACTAGGAGACTGCTTTGAGGACTCTGAGGACATTGGCTGGGCAAACAACAATGACCAGATGATTATCGAGGAGGACAGTGACGGTGGTGAAGATGAGGAAGCCCATCCACTGTTTTCGAAGTATTTCTGCACAGCTGCACAAAGGTATGTTCATTTTTAGTATTTTGTGACTACTTATTCAATGAATGTAGTGGCATCACAACAACACAACGGGTGGACGTTCGAAGTCATACGCGGCGTAATGAACACACCCATGAGGCTTGGAAGCATCAGATGCCAGCTCTCGTCGACCAATATCTCTCGTGGAAGTACAAAGATGATGACATCAGTGATAACGATGATGATGGTCTGCAACTTCGCGATCATGTCTTTCAAATTGCTGTTGTCGGCGTGTTTGGTATGTTTCTGTTCCTTTCTTTGTATATCTGCTCATACGCTTTTGTAGATTATGTTCCTACATATGCTGTCAACCAAAGACTTAATGAGCCTGCCAATATATCACTCATTCGCCATGGTCTCCTTGGATGTTCACCGGTGCAGCCAACTGTTGCTGTGCGTCTGGAGTGTCTAGAGCTTTACCACCAGCTACGCCGCCATCAGTCATCTTACAGCATCCAAGCCTTTACGAAAGCATTGTGTTCACTTCACAATGTAAGTCTATTTTTACTGACTGCCTTTAATTTTACCTTCGACTTGACATATATTAGGTAACATATAGTCAACAACTTCACTCTCAATTCAGCGTTGCTTTCGACATTTATCTTGAAATCTTACAAACCATTCAGAAGTCTTTGTTGTGTACCATCAGACATGATGGCATATCGTGGAAGTTGAGCGGTGCTTGCCCGTCATGCGCGTTCAATGTATGTTATTGTTTGAGCCCCCAATTGCCGACATGATGCGAGTGCTACCTTCAGCTACCGGAAGAGCCGATCCTAAAGCCCGCTCGACTGCATAGCATGGATGGTAACATGTCAGCGAAGCGACTGGCTGAGTCGGGCTTGGCAGATACACATGTATTCCACAGCGACTACTTCATTCCCACGGATATGGTGGAGCATTTCAAGGATGATGTACGTAACCAACCGGGAGGAAAGGATAAGCATGCAACGACCTGTACCGACAATTGGACAGCTGCGAAGGCCACTCAGGAAGATCACATCCATGTTTTCGATCAAACTGGCATCTTTGTGTTGGTTTGTCGCCATGGTTTTGTAGAATGTGTTGCGGAAATGAAGCGGAGTGGGGAGCTGTTTGTGCCATCATTTTACCCGCATACTCACATTAACGAGTTCAATAGAGCCAAGTACAGCCTTGCGGTGGTCAACCAACTACTTGACATCTGTGGTCCAGACCAAGCTATCGGGCACGATATCGGTTGTGCATCTAAGAAGACCATTGCACATAGTTCAATTGGTAATAAAGCCAATGAATTGAACCTAATTGTTGTCGTCAATGCCTTTCATGGTTTTGCTCACAATCGAATGTGCCAACTTG
>JBBPUL010000123.1:0-36410 GCA_038094675.1 Spongispora temasekensis
GGCCTAGTTAGTAGTGGAAAAATATTGATCAGTACTACCATTAGTCATCATAACACTATGATTACTATGATTACTATGAACACTATGAAACACTATGAATACTATACTATAACACTATGAGTACTATGAGTACTATAATTACTATGAAACACTATGAACACTATGAACACTATGATACTATGGCACTATGATACTATGAGTACTATGATTACTATGAGTTACTATGAACACTATGAACACTATGACACTATGGCACTATGACACTATGGCACTATAATACTATGAGTACTATGATTACTATGAGTTACTATGAACACTATGAAACACTATGAACACTATGAGCACTATGGCAAAATCCTGGTTTTGCTGATGTGAAAAGTGTAAAAAACACCTGATATAACCATAGAGGTGTACTGCACTCTACAATGTGGTCAGCAAATCTTATCATTCAAACTTGCACCCCATACCTCAAAAGAACCACCATGACTTCCTGGGACAATCTGTCTATGTCCGACTGGTGTCCAAAGTTCAGATGGGCCAGAATGAGGTTTGGCTGAAGTTGGGAAGAGTTGTGACTCAGAGGTGTACTGTGATGGGTCGCTCGTTTGAACGTCACAGTGGTCATGCTGCTGGTCAGTTAGATCAATTGTGTTGGTGTCACGATCTAAGGGGGTGAGACCTACGGCTTCAGCATGGTCCAACATCTTTGCTGGTATCATCAACATAGTAGTAGATGTAGATCGCAGCTCAGTTATAAAGCCCCAGATACTTGCTTCATCGGTTCAGTTCCAAAATGTGATATATATTTCACGAATCTTTACTACTACAGATGTGGAAGGCATTAGGGATTATGCGGATGACCCACCCTCATCATCTTCATCTTCATCTTCATCAGGTAAGCCCTCACCACTATCTCCATCGAATGGATCCACCCCATATTTATAGAACGGACCTTCCACTTCTCTGAAATAATCCTTCGACCAACGTGGAGCACAGCGGTACCCAATCATGCCTTGAATTTGCATCACGTGTGATTCAGAAGCTGCCAATGTGGCAGCTTCCTGTGCATGAACAGCACAATAATGCTGTTGCTGAGCATCAACTTCTGGCAAGTCACACTCATCAAGCACGTTGTAGAGCATGGTACACCTCTACGGTTACATCGGGTGTTTTTCACACTTTCCAGGAGCCCGCTATCACTCTGCGAACTTAGCCTCCCTTCCCCATCTCTCTCTGAATGTTTCCACATGATGCTGAGCTCACTGAACACATGGTCGAACCCTCGGCACCTCGCTATAGTGGTCGGTCCATTTCCGTACATCACGTGCCCATTCCATTGGCCCCTGCATAGCCTTTCTTGTAATGCCCTTCTTTCTTCTATATTCCAAATTTGTACATATCGTGATCGCCACTTACGGCTTTGGTCATTATGTAATATTTCTCATTGCATGTCACTCTACATAGTTCCTTAATACGCGCGCTATGTCTCGCAGTCTCAGGAATGCCCAGGACTATAAAGATTTGTCCTTTAGAATTAGAAATCAGCTTCCTTTAGCTCACATTCATCACCGACCATTTGGAACGACTACTAACTGTTTTATCTACTGCAACCACTGCCGCTACTGCCAACATCTGCTATTTTCACTGCCGCCCATCTCCTCCACTACCGTCCTTCTTCATTCACCTCAGGAACGCTTGGATTTGCTTTTCCCTTATCGCTAACCAGTCAAGCTCAGCTGCATGTCTCGGCCGCTCCTCTCTCAACCTCGGGCGTACGTCTCAGCTGCCCCGTCTAAGCCTCGGCTTCTGCCACGTCACCTTGGTCAAACCTCGACTAGAAAACTTAGTCTTCTAGTTCCTCCCAGCCATTCTAGGATCTTTACAACTGGAGCCCACTGTGAGGGATTCTGCTAGAGGTTCCAGATGATGCCTCCGACTGACTCCTAGAAGGCTCGAGCTCGAAAATTTCCTTGAGCATTTTTGTTGTTTACAAATCGGTGAAGACTCGCTAATTTTACAGCCAGTCTCCTCTCCCAACACACATCACAACTGATCTGACCTCCCTGAACTCTCTACCCTAGACCCTATCCAACCATTCAATGGTGACCGAACATCACCCACAGCAGCCGAAAACCCACCCACAGCAGCCGAAAACCACCCCAATTTTCCAGAAACCACACAGCCACAGACACCTTCCAACAGCGACAATATTTCACCCATCGACCCTTCATTCCTACAGAAAAATTTACCCAGTCCCTTGAGCTTTAGTGAACAGGTGCCCAGAGCATTTATAGAATCCACGCCTCCCACTCAGCAGAGACCAGCTTTTGAAAACTCCCCGTTTTTGTCTCCTCTCTCAGACCTTACCTCGTCATCATCACCTTCTTCACCTATCACCTATTCCTCATCATCCCCATCACTTTTCTATCTACTCGACGCCTCGCGCATCTCCTACTGAAACTCGCCGATACCGCCAAGCCTCACTCTGAACTGGACCAGTAACCTGGCTCAACACGTCGCAGCACCCCCTCTTGTCCCTTTATAGTCCCTCTACCAAACCCCCTTCCTGCACTACCACCGAGACTGAATCTACCAATGGCCCATCAAGCCCCTCAGATGCCCTTCCAAGGCACGAACAATGCCCCGAAGTTCTCGGGCAAGGCTGTGCTCTTGCCGCGCTTCCTCGAGGATGTCGAGCAGCTTGCTGATGCTTCGCAGCTTACCGAGGCTCAGAGAATCTGCACTGCTATTCATTATGCTGACTATGACGAGTCAGATGGATGGGAGCAGCTCCCAGAAGCATCTGCTGTCCCCGAAGTTTGGGCAGCATTTGTGGCTGCCATAAAAAAGTTATACCCTGGCTGTGAAGCCAACCGTTATACGTTCACAGACTTACAGATACTCGTTTAGGGATCCCGAGAAAGCACTATGCAGACCCTGGAAGAGTTCGGCGATTACAGCCATAAGTTTAGAAAGATTACCAAGATGCTGATCAACAGAGGAAATCTTGCTGAGCTCGACCGCAACACTATTTTTATGCTCAGCCTTCCTGCCGACCTAGAAGTGCAGGTTCGGAACCACCTCATGTTTACTAAGCAGAACCACCATCCCCACAAACCATACCCCATGGACGATGCTGTCAAAGCTGCCGAGTTTTTACTCACCAGCGCAGCCACCTCGCAGTTCCCATCCACTGCAGCCTCAGCAATCATGGCTGGGCAAGGCTCCGTGTGGGGTTCTTCGGTACCTCCGGCACCTTCCTTTGCACTCCCCTTGGTTGCCTCTGCCAGTATGGCCTCATGTCTGGCAGCCCCTATTCCTAGCTTCGCCCCTCCTGTCATCAAGCAGGAGTACACACAGTTCCAGCAGAGCACACCCCGAAGCTGTGCATTCTGCGCAGACCCTAGCCACTTCATGGGATCTTGCCCCTACATCGACAGTTATGTCGCTTCTGGACGGGCAGCATGCGGGACCGATGGCCGCTTGTGCATACCCGATGGCAAATGCATTCCCAGAATCCTGGGCATCAGATGCCTGCACGACTGCTTGGATCGCCTGGTCGTACCGACCTCTGCTCCTTCACCTTCGTCTTCCATCATGACAGGAATCCTCTTGCTTTCGTTCCTCGATACTGACACGGTTTTAGACATCAAGCCTTCGGTATTCCTAACTGAACTCGACACCGAGCCTAGTGATGAGTCGGACCCCGTCCTCACTGACCCCAAGTTGCAGGCATATATTGCCCAAGCGTGGGCCAATTTTCAGCATGACAAAAAGGATAAGGGGAAGCAAGTTTACTTCAACAGTGTAGAAATACCCGTTCGAAGGTCCGCTCACCCTGCGCCTCGGGCAGCCTCGGTTGCCAATGAAATCATCTCGCCCGTGGTCGAGGCCTTGTGCACTGCATCAGGGTCTTCTAAACCCGCCTCTTCGTCTGTTTCCCCACGACCCTTGCCTGTTGCACCATTCAACCCCGCATCCCATAATGTTCCCCCTTCGTCTACCAGAGCTAACACTTCTGCCCCCGCTGCCCCTATCGGGCAATTTAGATATTCCTTTCCCCTCGAAGACGACGCCGCGCCCAAGCATGTGTTGGACCGAGTACTCGACACGTCGGTCTCGGTACCATTCAGGGACCTCTTGTCGGTCGCTACCGACATTTGCTGACAGCTCAAAGATTTGACCACCTTGAAGCGCATCCTGCTCGCGATGCACACAGTCCAGGTGAACGAGCTCTCAGGCTGTGACCCTGAGGCCATTCAGTGCAAGTGGGGCGATAAGCTCAACACCAACAATAATGGGCTCATTGTAGCTCATCATAGCCTCCCCCTTTGATCCATCGACGTATGAGTGGTCAGTTCCGAAAGGACCCTCCAAGCAGTTCTCGACTCGGGATCTGAGATCGTCGCCATGCCGAAATGGATTTGGGAGACACTCGGTCTACCTGTCTACTCAGATCATATAATAACCATGTCAAATGCTAACACTAGCTTCGATATGTTACTCAGCCAGCCATTCACAAGTCTCCTCAGTGCCACTACCGACGAGACCCCAGATGGCAGTGCAACTGTCACCCTCACTGACCCGAACAACGGGAAAATGTATAAACTGCCGACCTGCCCCTGGACTAACAGGTGCCCTCAGTGCCGAAATGGGCTGGTGTGCGAAAGCCATACCCATGCACCCAAGTCGGATTTTTAGACATCGATGATCCACCGAGAGGTCAGGGAGTGTCACATCTGTCATCATTCACATTCATCCACTCTTGCTCTCCTTCTCCTGTTCGGGCTGCTGAATTTAGAATGGACCATATTTCATCAGACCCTGTGACTCCATACTCATTTCTTTCTTCTATGCAGTCTTCTCTTTCGCCTCCCCATGTTCTTGCACTTTCTGAGACTTATTCTTTTGACTCTGTTTCGCACATGCTGGCTTACAAACCAGTGGCAAAGAAGGTTCAGCCTGTCATCAGTCCTCTTAGCGAGGAATACCGACTGATTCGACGCCTGCCTGCCGAGCCCCTTTTTGGTCTTATACCCTTGCTGACTAACCCCCCGGCCTTCGTGCCTGGGGACCATTACACACAGGAATGCGCTGATGTGCTCGACCTCGATCCTGCAAAGTGGTTGTGGCCCGAGGAGCTGAAACTCGTCTAGTGGGTTGTTTGCAACCACGAGACAGCTTTCGCTTGGGTACCGGCTGAGCACGGTGTAAAGATCCTAAAATGGCTGGGAGGAACTAGGAGACTAAGTTCTCTAGTCCTGGCCATCAGGAGAGAGTGTGGGCGCGATGTGTTCGCCCCAAAGAGATTCTGGGCAGAGGCATCCAGAAACGGAGCATCCGAGATGACTACCGATGGTCCCGAGGTCCGACCGAGGTGACATGGCTGAAGCCGAGGCTTTAAATGGGGGGCTGGGATGTGCGCCCAAGGTTGAGAGAGGAGCAGCCGGGACATGCGGCTGAGCTTGACTGGTTAGCGATAAGGGGAAAGCGAATCCAAGCATTCCTGAGGTGGACGAAGAAGGGCGGTAGTGGAGAAGATGGGCGGTGGTGAAAAAAGCGGACATTGACAGTAGCGGCAGCAGTTGCGGTAGATAAAACAGTCGGTAGTCGTTCCAAACGGTCAGTGATGAATGTGAGCTAAAGGAAGCTGATTTCTAATTCTAAAGGACAAATCTTTATAGTCCCGGGCATTCCCAAGACTGCAAGACGTAGCGCGCGTATTAAGGAACTATGTAGAGTGACATGTGACGAGAAATATGTACTACATAATGACTGAGTGGCGATCGCGATACATAGTAATTTGGAATATAGAAAAAGGGGCATTATGAGGGGGCCGATAGAACGGGCACGTGATGTATGGAAATGGACCAACCACTATAGCGAGGTGCCGAGGGTTTGGCCGTGCACTCCGTGAGCTCGGTATCATGAAGAAAATGTTCAGAGAGTGACGAGGAAGGGAGGCTGAGTTCGCAGAGCGATAGCGGGCTCCTGAAAAGTGTGAAAAACACCCGATGTAACCATAGAGGCATACCGCGCTCTACATCTGCAGGGGACTTGCTTCTGACTGTCCCCAGTCAGGTCCACCGGCTTAGTCAGCACAATGCAGAGTTCGGATTTCGTGGTGCTCGGTTGTGGTGTCGAAGCCATGTGTCAGTTACTCTCCTTCTTTCACTTCAACTCCCAACATCTCTCCCCAGCCGACGATGCCCCAATTCCAATCCCGACTCAACAAGCAGCACGCGCTCAACGACGCGGGCCTCCTCCACCAACAGGAGGTGCACAAGCGGTTCAAGTTGGCCATGGAACACGTCAAAGCCATCGCCAAGTCAATGCCTGACGACAGGGAAGGTCTCGAGGAGGAGCAGGAGATGTGGGTAGGCGAGTTCGGTGATGCGATGGTGCATGGCACATAGGCTTCGGATCGACGCAATTACTAATGGCTCAGTAGGACCAATGGGACGTGGCACAAGCTGAGGCTGAGGCTCTCGGGCTTGACACCGAGCTCGAGGCTGATGCCAAGGTTGCAGTTGTCGACGCGGAGCACATCCAGGCTGAGTGGCTGGAGCACGCGAGGCAGAAGGAGGTGGCATCCAGGGCTGCAGAAGAGGTGCGAGGGCCAGCCCCCATGCAGGGGACTGCGATGGACATGGAAGAGGTCCAGGCTGCGGTGACCAAGGTCAGCGAGACCTCGGAGGTTCGCTCCTCCATGGTCGAGGTTAGCGAGGCTGCGGGTGGTCACTCAGTCACATCGTCGAGCCGAAAGGTACGTCAGGAGGGTTCTGAGCATGGGCGAGTAATGTCGGCCATCGTGCCGAAGAAGCGGATGACCGCCAGCACATCCGACACTGAATGCCTGGGCCCGTGTGCGAAGTGCGTTAAGGTCGGGGAAGCCGGGTCCTGCATGAAGGGTACTGGTGCCGTGTGCGTGCGGTGCCAGTCCCACAAGATTCATTGCAGCTAGTCAACCAATTGCGCAACCCTAAAGAGGTAGAGGCTGGGGATGATGCCCGCAGTGCTTCTGGCCGCTGGTCGCATGGCGGTGGTGATCGCGTGCAAACCAGGTAAGTCCCTCGGTTCGAGGCTTGCTACCAGCTGACCATTCGGCAGGTGCTTGACCAATCCGTGCGACTGCCAAAGCTCCCCGAAAGCAGGCCGAGTCGCCGGTCATGGTCAGCGATGAGGACGAGGGCGATGAAGAGACCCCAGTGAAGGGCAAGGGCAAGGGCAAGGCGAAGGAGGTTCCACCCCCGAGCCAAATGACCATCAAGCCCTCGGTCGACAAGGCCCGGAAACAGCTCATACACCACCTCAACATGGCGTATGCAAAAATGTATCAAGTCCGAGGCAGCCTCAAGGTGCTGGAGGTGGAGCTGGAGGAGGTGATGGACGAGTCAGCCAAGATCATCGGTGAGCTCCAGGGCCTCGACCTGTAGGTGCAGAAAATGTAACGTCCATAGTTGTAATGTAAATGCGCAATTCGGCAAAAGAAAGGAAAGAGATAAGAGAGGTAAAGAAAAAAAAAAACATCCTTGTGTGGGGTACTGCCCGACTTGTCTTCCTCAGTCGGCTTGCAATGTCTATCCCTGCCGACGGTTTCTCTGATTTTTTGGTATTGTTCGGTCTTAGTTCTATGAGCAGGAGAAAGGAAACGTGTGTGGTCTCGGACACGTTAGAAGCAAAGGTGGCCCGAAGGCTCGGCATACATGAGACCTGAGATGAAAATAGAAAGGAGAATTTTTTTTTTTTTTTTTTTTTAGCGATGTATAGTATGATAAGGAGGGTTGTGTCTGTCTGTTTTAGTTTGTTTTTTGACTTTTTGGATGCAAGTGAGATGAGAGATCGCCGGTTGAAGCCCGGGGTTAAACAGAGTAAAAGAAACGTCCTCGGTAGGTATTGAGGGGGTCTAGAGTTGCTCGAAAGCGTCCGAATCGTTCTCGGCAGGCTCTTCTACGTCTTCCCCTGCCATCCTATCTAAATCGTCGTCATCTAAACCTGTAAGGTCAGTCACGGTAATGGTAGAGTGCATTCGGGGATAGTAAGGAATGAGGCAAAATGCCGCATATCGCAGCTTTGAGACTGCCCTGTCCAACTCAGCCAAAAGGTAGGATCCTCCGGTTGTTCTGCGAAGCGAGATACCTTGGCTTCGTCTTTCGGTTCAGCTCCTTCTCTATGCGTGTGTTTCACACGAGGATGAGGCTTCCTACGTGAAAGTCGAAGTCCTTGATCCGATTTCTAAACGCGGCTTTGAAGTGTCTGATAGAATCGAACCGAGCCTTTCAAATTCAGTCCGTGATGGCTGCGAGGTTGTCGGGCCTCTTCTGCAGCTGCCGAGCATGCCATGCGACAAGGCCGGTTGGTGATAGGGGGTCAGCATCTAAAGGGGGAACGAGGAATGTTGCCTCAGTGAGATCAAACGGGAAGAGGGGCTCGACGCTGTGAACCATGAGATAGGGCAAAAGCCCGGTCGACCGAAGCACGGTAATGCGCTCGGCCCAAAATACCGAGTGCGCCGCAGTATGCCAGCATGACTCCCCCCCCTCGGAGGTTTTAATGATGGCCTCCCAGATATCGTAATGATGCCGTTCAACCACCCCATTTACTTGGGAGTTATAGGGGGAGATGCGGATGTGCCAAATGTGGTAGCGGTCCGCGAGGACATCTAGAGCGAGAAGGAAGGTGGGGCCATTGTCAGTAACAATCTCTGAGATGGGCCCCCAACAGCAGAGGATATCGATATCTTCAAAAATAAAAGAGGTGAGCGCGGTAGCATTCTTGGACCACAACATATGCCACTCTGGGTAAGCAGTCAAGGCACACCGAGCTTGGATGATGTATCGGTAGCCACCCGAATGGGGCATCAACATCGTGTTCAAGTAGGCCTTGTGAAAGAGACCACCGATGATCGGTACGGTGGGGGGAATATAGAATCGATTGTTCTGCTGAATCTGGCACTTGTGGCAGGTGCGCACGAACCATTTGACGTCATCGACTAACATCGGCCACCAGAAGCACAGGAGCAAGTGTGTCTGAACTGTGAAGACACCCTTGTGCCCGAGGTCATCGTGAGCCTCTCTAATCAGTTTATAGCGATGGCACTCAGGTGCGACTAGCTGATGGCGGCCGTGCAGTTCCTGACGCCAAAGGGAGCCATGGAGGAGAAAGAATTTCGTCGCCGAATTGACGAAGGGGTGGAACTCTGCATCAGAAAGGTCAGCGGGGCGTTCGCAGAACTCGAGAAAGTCGTGAATCTGCTGAATCTGGGCTTCCCGAGCTGCGGCCTTGGCCGAACGCGGTATAGTAGGCAAATCCAGCGGCGCGTCTGGCTCGGTAGAAGATGAAGTAAAAATGGAATGGTAAGGCAGGCACGAAGAAAGAGGTGCAGGGTCCTTGGTAAGGGTCAGTCTATAAATTGAAACGCCAGGGCCCAAATGCGAAGAAGGCACAGCATGTACCACGGAGCCCCGAGGAGCGGCTCGGTCATTAAGCAATGTGATCGCAAATGAGTATGAGTCATCCAGCCATTCCTCAACGTCGTCATCATCAGGTGGATCATCATCAGATGGAGGGTGCTGAGACAGGCCATCGGGCCCAGCATGCTTCTCGGCAGATATGTGCCAAAGCTCAAAATGGAATAATAAAATGCCGGCGATCCAGCGGTTGATGGTCACGTTCGGCTGTAGGTTGGGATTGTTGATCATTCCTTTAATGTACTTGGCATCCATCTTGACGACGAGGTTAGGAACACTGAAAATAAAAATGCGAACTGCTCAAAGGGCGTGAAAAAGGCCGTAGAGTTCGAGTTTAGCCTGCGAATAACGGCTTTCGACGGTTGTGAGGGAAATAGAACTGAAATGATTGGGATAGCGTTTGCCATCATTGCCTTCTTGTGAGAGGATAAACCTGACTGTGATGACCGAGGTGTCTACAGCGAGGACAACTTCCCGGCCCAACTCGTAGTCTAAGCAGCGGAGCGCAGGAGACTTGATGATCTCGTCCTTGAGATGAGTCATTGCTTCACATTGCACGTCACCCCATTCGAAGGAGACGCCTTTTCGGGTTAAATTGACGAGCGGCCAAGCGATGGCCGCGAAGTCTCGGATGAAGATATGTATGACACCGCAGGTGCCGAGGAACCTGCGAACCTGCATCAAGGTCTCGCACTCAGGCCAGTCCCTAATCTTCTGAACTTTCACCTTGTGTGGCACTCGGCCTTCGAAAGTGCACTTGTGCCTGATGATCGTCACGTCCGGGGCAGCAAGCATGAACTTCTTCACAGAGATGGTGACATTGATGTTCTGGAGGCATTGCAGAATCCTGTGGACAACAATTAGGTGGTTCCAAATGAATTTTCGGATGCCCGGGTTCTCGGGTATGGTCTCATAAGTACCATCCGAGCATTGGTAGTGGGTGGTTTCAGATTTGATTGGTAGGTTGTCAATGAAAGGCATTATATGGTGGGGGATTTCATCCTGTAAAATGAAGGCCATATCGGCTTGATAAACCTGAACAGTGTTAGTGTGTCCCATCGGAAGAGTGGTGAGACAGTGGGGACTGAGAGGACTATTGAACATAGTCATATTCCGAGACTCAGTGTGGAGCGGGTGCTGGTCGTAACCAGCAAATAGGTCCATCATCCCGTACACCACATAGCCAGCGAATGACTCAGCGAGGTGCTTGACGAAGGGCGGAACCGACGAGTCACGGACGGTGACCGCGTTGAGAGGTTGGAGGTCGTGTACATGGCGGAGCGTCTTGCCATCTTGCTTGAGGATGCAGAACCACCAAGATCAGTAAGTGGTGGCGGATGGTTCATACACTTCCGAGGCAATTCGGTCCTTGATGATTTGGATCACTTGATCCCAGGATGACGGGGGAATTGGGATATTGCGCAGTACTCAAGGCGTGTGGGGTACTGTCGGTATCTTGACAGGTGGGAAGTAGCGTTCGTCTAGGCAACCACGCTCGGCCGGTACCCAAGCAAAAGCTGTCTCGTGGTTGCGAACAACCCACTGGACGAGTTTCAACTCCTCAGGCCACAACCACTTTGTGGGATCTAGGTCGAGCACATCAGCGTGTTCCTATGTGTAACGGTCCCCAGGCATGAAGGCCGGAGGGTTAGTCGGCAAGGGTATAAGACCAAAAAGGGGCTCGGCAGGCAGGCATCGAATCGGTCGGTATTCCTCGCTAAGAGGACTGATGATGGGCTGAACCTTCTTTGCCACTGGCTTGTAAGCCAGTGCGTGCGAAACAGAGTCGAAAGAATAAGGTCCATCCTAAATTCAGCGGCCCGAACAGGAGAAGGAGAGCAAGAGCGGATGAATGCGAACGACGACAGATGTGACACTCCCCGACCTCTAGGTGGATCATCGATGTCTAAAAATCCGACCTGGGTGCATGGGTATGGCTTTCGCATGCCAGCCCATTTTGGCACCGAGGGCACCCATTAGTCCAGGGGCGGGTCGGCAGTTTATACATTTTCCCGTTGTTCGGGTCGGTGAGTGTGACGGTTGCGCTGCCGTCTGGGGTCTCGTTGGTAGTGGCACTGAGGAGACTCATGAATGGTCGGCCGAGTAACATATCGAAGTGTGCTTGTTGCACCACTTGAACCTGCAGGCAAACCTCGCCAGCACTGAGGTCTAGGCGAAGGTTCTTGACTATGCCGAGGGTAGTGTCGGTACTAGTGTTAGCGTTTGACATGGTTATTATATGATCCGAGCGAACAGGTAGACCGAGTGTCTCCCAAATCCGCTTTGGCATGGCGATGATCTCGGATCCCAAGTCGAGAACTGCTTGGAGGGTCCTTTCGGAACTGACCACTCGTACGTCGATGGATCGAAGGGGGAGGCTATGATGAGCTACAATGAGCCCGTCGTTGTTGGTGTTGAGCTTGTTGCCCCACTCACGCTGAATGGCCTCAGGGTCACGGCCCAAGAGCTCATTCACCTGGACTGTGTGCATCGCGAGCAGGACGCACTTTGAGGTGGTCAAATCTTTGAGCTGTCAGCAAACATCGGTAGCGACCGACAAGAGGTCCTTGAATGGTACCGAGACCGATGTGTCGAGTACTCAGTCCAACACGCACTTGGGCACAGCATCATCTTCGAGGGGAAAGGAATATCTAAATTGCCCAATAGGGGCAGCAGGGGCGGAAGCATTAGCTCTGGTAGATGAAGGGGGAACATTACGGGATGCGAGGTTAAATGGTGTGACAGGCAGGGGTCACGAGGGAACAGACGATGAGGCAGGTTTAGAAGGCCCAGATGCAGTGCGCGAGGCCTTGACTGCAGGTGAGATGATTTCGTCGGCAACCAAGGCTGCCCGAGGTGCGGGGTGAGTGGGCCTTCGAATGGGTATTTCTACACTGTTGAAGCGAACTCGCTTCCCCTTATCCTGTTTGTCATGCTGAAAATTGGCCCACGCTTGGGCAATATACGCCTGAAACTCGGGGTCAGTGAGAACAGGGTTCAACTCGTCACTAGGCTCGGTGTCGAGTTCAGTTAGGAATACCGAAGGCTCGATGTCTAAAACCGCATTGGTATCGGGGAACAAAAGCAACATAACTGTCGACGTAGGGGCAAGATCCCATGAAGTGGCTAGGGTCTGCACAGAATGCACAGCTTTGGGGTGCACTTTGCTGGAATTGTGTGTACTCCTGCTTGATGACAGGAGGGGCGAAGCTGGGAATAGGGGCTGCTGGACGTGGGGCTGTACTGGCAGGGGCAACCGAGGGGCGCGCGAAGGAAGGTGCCAGTGGTACCAAAGAACCCCACGCGGAGCCTTGCCCAGCCGTGATTGCCAAGGCTGCGGCGGATGGGAACTGTGAGGTGGCTGTGCCGGCGAGTAAAAACTCGGCAGCTTCGACGGTGTCATCCATGGAGTATGGTTTGTGGGGATGGTGGTTCTGCTTAGTAAACATGAGGCAGTTCCGAACCTGCGCTTCTAGGTTGGCAGGAAGGCCGAGCATAAAAATAGTGTTGCAGTCAAGCTCGGCAAGCTTTCCTCCATCGATCAGCGTCTTAGTAATCTTTCTGAACTTACGACTGTAATCGCCAAACTCTTCCAGGGTCTGCATACTGCTTTCTCGGAATCCCTGAACAAGTATCTGTAAGTCTGCGAACGTATAACGGTTGGCTTCACAGCCAGGGTATAACTTTTTTACGGCAGCCACAAATGCTGCCCAAACTACAGGGATGGCAGACACTTCCAGGAGCTGCTCCCATCCATCTGACTTGTCGTAGTCGGTGTAACGGATAGCAGCACGGATTCTCTGAGCCTCGGTAAGCTGCGAAGCGTCGGCAAGCTGCTCGACATCCTCGAGGAAGCATGGCAAGAGCGCAGCCTTGCCCGAGAACTTCGGGGCATTGTTCGTGCCTCGGAGAGGCATCTGGAGGGCTTGATGGGCCATTGGTAGATTCAGTCTCGGTGGTAGTGCAGGAAATGGGTTCGGTAGAGGGACAAGAGGGGGTCCTGTGACGTGTTGAGCCGGGGTACTGGTCCGGTTCGGAGTGAGGCTAGGTGGTATCGGCGAGTTTCGGTAGGAGATACGCAAGGCATCAAGTAGATAGGAAAGTGATGGGGACAATGAGGAGTAGGAGATAGGCGGAGAAGGCAATGATGACGGGGTCTGGTTCCCGAGAGGAGACAAAAACAGGGAGTTTTTTTTTTTTGCTGCCCCCCACCGAGTGGGAGGCGTGGATTCTATAAATGCTCCGGGCACCTGTTCACTAAAGCTCCAGGGACCGGCTAAATTTTCCTGTAGGAATGAGGGGTCGACAGGTGAAATATCGTCGCTGTCGGAAGGCGTCTGTGGCTGTGTGGTTCCTGGAAAATCAGGGTGGTTTTCATCTGCTGCAGGTGGGTTTTCGGCTGATGTGGGTGATGTTCGGTCACTTTCGTCTGCTGTGGGTGGGTTTTCGGCTGCTGTGGGTGATGTTCAGTTGCTTTCAGCTGCCGTAGGTGGGTTTTCGGCTGTCATAGATGACGTTCAGTCGCCATCGAATAGTTGGATAGGGTCTAGGGTAGAGAGTTCAGGGAGGTCGGATTGGTTGTGATGTGCGTCCGGAGAGGAGACCAGCTGTAAAATTAGCGAGTCTTCACCAATTTGTAAACAGCAAAAATGCTCAAGGAAATTTTCCAGCTCGAGCCTTCTAGGGGTCGGTCGGAGGTGTCGTCTGGAGCCTCTAGCAGAATCCCTCATGGTGGGCTCCAGTTGTAAAGATCCTAAAACGGCTGGGAGGAACTAGGAGACTAAGTTCTGTAGTCCTGGCCATCAGGAGAGAGAGTGGGCGCGATGTGTTCGCCCCAAAGAGATTCTGGGCAGAGGCATCCAGAAATGGAGCATCCGAGACAACTACTGATGGTCCCAAGGTCCAACCGAGGTGACTCAGCTGAAGCCGAGGCTTTAGATGGGGGGCTGGGATGTGTGCCCGAGGTTGAGAGAGGAGCGGCCAGGACGTGCGGCCAGGACGTGCGGCCGAGCTTGACTGGTTAGTGATAAGGGGAAAGCGAATCCAAGCGTTCCCAAGGTGGACGAAGAAGGGTGGTAGTGGAGAAGATGGGCGGCGGTGAAAAAAGCGGACATTGGCAGTAGCGGCGGTGGTTGTGGTAGATAAAACGGTCGGTAGTCATTTCAAACGGTCGGTGATGAATGTGAGCTAAAGGAAGCTGATTTCTAATTCTAAAGGACAAATCTTTATAGTCCCGGGCATTCCCGAGACTGCGAGACGTAGCGCGCATATTAAGGAACTATGTAGAGTGACATGCGATGAGAAATATTACATAATGACTGAGTGGTGATCACGATACATAGTAATTTGGAATATAGAAAAAGGGGTGTTATGAGGGGGCCGATGGAATGGGCACATGATGTACGGAAATGGACCGACCGCTATAGCGAGGTGCCGAGGGTTTGGCCGTGCGCTCTGTGAGCTCGGTATCATGCAAAAACATTCGGAGAGTGACGAGGAAGGGAGGCTGAGTTTGCAGAGCAATAGCGGGCTCCTGGAAAGTGTAAAAAACACCCGATGTAACTGTAGAGGTGTACCGCGCTCTACAGCGGTCGCCTAGACGAATGCTACTTCCCACCTGTCAAGATACCAACAGTACCCCATATGCCTTGGGTACTGCACAATATCTCAATTCCCCCGTCGTCCTGGGATCAAGCGATCCAAATCACCAAAGACCGAATCACCTCAGGAGTGTATGAACCATCCGTCGCCACTTACCGATCTCAGTGGTTCTGCATGCTCAAGCAAGATGGCAAGACACTCCGCCTCATACATGACCTCCAACCTCTCAATGCAGTCACCATCCACGACTCCTCAGTTCCGCCCTTCATCGAGCACCTCGCCAAGTCATTCGCCAGCTATGTGGTGTACGGGATGATGGACCTATTCACTGGTTACGATCAGCGCCCGCTCCACACTGAGTCTTGGGACATGACTATGTTTAATAGTCCCCTCGGTCCCCACCGTCTCACCACTCTTCCGATGGGACACACTAACGCTGTTCAGGTTTATCAAGCCGATATGGCCTTCATTTTACAGGATGAAATCCCCCACCATACAATGCCTTTCATCGACGACCTACCAATCAAATCTGAAACCACCCACTACCAACGCTCAGATGGTACTTATGAGACCATACCCGAGAATCCGGGCATCCGAAAATTCATTTGGAACCACCTAATTGTTGTCCACAGGATTCTGAAATGCCTCCAGAACATCAATGTCACTGTCTCTGCGAAGAAGTTCATGCTTGCCACCCCGGACACGGCGATTGTCGGGTATAAGTGCACTTTCGAAGGCCGAGTGCTGCATGAGGCGAAAGTTCAGAAGATTATGGACTGGCCTGAGTGCGAGACCTTGATGCAGGTTCACAGGTTCCTCGGCACCTGCAGCATCATACATATCTTCATCTGAGACTTCACGGCCATCGCTCGGCCGCTCATCAATTTAACCCGAAAAGGCATCCCCTTCGAATGGGGTAATGCACAACATGAAGCAATGACTCATCTCAAGGACGAGATCATCAAGTCCCCTGTGCTCCGCCGCTTAGACTACGAGTCGGGCCGAGAAGTTGTCCTTGCTGTAGACACCTCAGTCATCACAGTCAGGTTTATCCTCTCGCAGAAAGGTGACAATGGCAAATGCTATCCGTTTCGGTTCTATTTCCCTCATGACTGTCGAAAGCCGTTATTTGCAGGCTAAACTTGAACTCTATGGTCTTTTTCGCGCCCTTCGGGTGGTTCGCATTTTTATTTTCGGTGTTTCTAACCTCGTCGTCGAGATGGACGCCAAGTACGTCAAAGGGATGATCAACAATCCCGACTTACAGCTGGATGCGACCATCAACTGCTGGATCACAGGCATTTTATTATTCCATTTTGAGCTTCGGCACATATCTGCCAAGAAGCATGCCAGGCCCGATGGCCTGTCTCAGCACCCTCCATCTGATGATGATCCACCTGATGATGATGACGTTGAGGAATGGCTGGATGACTCGTACTCGTTTGCGATCACATTGCTTAACAACTGAGCCGCTCCTCGGGGCTCCATGGTACATGCCATGCCTTCTTCGTGTTCGGGCCCTGGCATTTCAATTTATAGACTGACCCTTACCAAGGACCCTGCACCTCTTTCTTTGCACCTGCCTTACCATTCTATCCTTACTTCATCTTCTAATGAGCCAGACGCGCCGCTGGACTTGCCTACTATACTGCGTTTGGCCAAGGCCGCAGCTCGGGAAGTCCAGATTCATCAGATTCGTGACTTTCTCGAGTCCTGTGAGCGCCCTGCTAATCTTTTCGATGCAGCATTCCAAACCTTCATCAATTCGGCGATGAAATTCTTCCTCCTCCATGGCTTCCTTTGGTGTCGGGAACCACACGGCCGCCATCAGCTAGTCACACCTGAGCACTGTTGCTATGAACTGATTAGAGAGGCTCACGATGACCTTGGGCACAAGGGTGTCTTCACGGTTCGGACGCGCTTGCTCCTGCACTTCTGGTGGCCGATGTTAGTCGACAATGTCAAATGGTTCATGCGCACCTGCCATGAGTGCCAGATTCAGCAGAACAATCGATTCTATATTTCCCCCACCGTACCGATCATTGGTGGTCTCTTTCACAAGGCCTACTTGAACACGATGTTGATGCCCCGTTCGGGTGGCTACCGATACATCGTCCAAGCTCGGTGCACCTTGACCGCCTACCCAGAGTGGTGTATGTTGCGGTCCGAGAATGCTACCATGCTCGCTTCTTTTATTTTCGAAGATATCCTCTGCTGTTGGGGCCCCATCTTGGAAATTGTTACTGACAATGGCCCTGCCTTTCTTCTCACTCTAGATGTCCTTGCGGACTGCTACCACATTTGGCACATCTGCATCTCCCCCTATAACTCCCAAGCGAATGGGGTGGTCAAACAGCGTCATTATGATATCCGGAAGGCCATTATTAAAACCTCCGAGGGGGGGGAGTCGCACTGGCATACTGCCGCACACTCAGTATTTTGGGCCGAGCACATTACTGTGCTTCGGTCGACCGGGCTTTCGCCCTATTTCATGGTTCACAGCGTCGAGCCCCTCTTTCCGTTTGATCTCACTGAGGCAACATTCCTTGTTCCCCCTTTAAATGCCAACCCCCTATCACCAACCGGCCTTGCCGCATGGTGCACTCGGCAGCTGCAGAAGAGGCCTGACGACCTCGCAGCCATTCGCAGACCAAGTTCGAAAGGCTCGGTTCGATTCTATCAAACACTTCAAAGCCACATTTAAAAATTGGATCAAGAACTTCGACTTTTGCATGGGAAGCCTCATCCTCGTGTGAAACATGCACATAGAGAAGGAGCTGAACCAAAAGATGAAGCTGAGGTATCTTGGGCTGATGGTCGTCCTTCACAGGACAACCAGAGGATCCTACCTTTTGGCTGAGTTGGACGGGGCAGTCTCAAAGCTGCGATATGCGGCATTTTGCCTCATTCCTTACTATCCCCGAATGCACTCTACCATTACCGCAACTGACCTTACAGGTTTAGATGACGATGATTTGGATAGGATGGCAGGGGAAGACGTAGAAGAGCCTGCCGAGGACAATTTGGACACTTTTGAGCAACTCTAGACTCCCTCACTACCTACTGAGTTTTCTTTTACTTTGTTTAACTCCAGGCTTTGACCAGCGATCTCTCATCTCACTCGCATCCAAAAAGTCAAAAAATGAACTAAAACAGACAGACACAACCCTCCTCATCATACTATACATCACTGAAAAAAAAAAAAAAAAAACAGCCACATAATTCTCCTTTCTATTTTCGTCTCAGGTCTCATGTATGCCAAGCCTTCAGGCCACCTTTGCTTCTAATGCATCCGAGACTGCACATGTTTCCTTTCTCCCTCTTATAGAACTAAGACCGAACAATACTGAAAAATTAGAGAAACTGTCAGCAGGGATAGATGTTGCAAGCTGAATGAGGAAGACAAGTCGGGCGGTACCCTGCACAAGGACATTTTTTCTTTTACTTCTCTTATCTCTTTCCTCTCTTTTTCCGAATCATGCATTTACATTACATTTTATGGACGTTACATTTTAAGCTACTATGGGTCGAGGCCCTGGAGCTCGCCAATGATCTCGGCCAACTCGTCCATCACCTCCTCCAGCTCCACCTCCAGTGCCTTGAGGCTGCCTCAGACTTGATACATTTTCACGTATGCCATGTTGAGACGGCGTACGAGTTGTTTTCGGGCCTTGTCGACTGAGGGCTTGATGGTCATTCGGCTCGGGGGCGGGATCTCATTTGCCTTGCCCTTGCCCTTCACTGGAGTCTCTTCATTGCCCTTGTCCTCATCGCTGACCACGATCGGTGACTCAGCTCACTTTCGAGGAGCTTTGGCTGCCACACGGATCGGCCGAGCACCTGCCAAATGGTCAGTTGGTAGCAAGCCTCGAACTGAGGGACTTACCTTGTTTGCACACGATCACCACCACCATGTGACCGGTGGACGGAAGTGCCACATGCATCATTCCGGGCCTCTGCCTCTTCAGGATCGCATGATCAGTCGACCAGCTACAGTGAATCTTGTGGGACTGGCACCATGCACATGCAGCACCAGTACCCTTTGCGCAGGACCTGGCTTCACCGACCTTGATGCACTTCATGCACGGGCCCAGATGATCAGTGTCGGACTCGCTGGCAGTTGTCCGCTTCTTCGGCATGACGGCCGACATGACCTTGTCGTTATCGTCATCCTCGCACCCTCGCTGCTATCCATCAGTACTCGCCCGTGCTCAGAACCCTCCCGATGTACCTTTCGGCTCGACGAAGTGACTGAGCAACCACCCGTGGCCTCGCTAACCTCGACCATGGAGAAGCAAACCTCTGAGGTCTCACTGACCTTGGTTACTGTGGCCTGGATCTCCTTCATGTCCATCACAGTCCCCTGTGTGGGGGCTGGCTCTCGCACCTCTCCTGCAGCCCTGGATACCACCTCCTTCTGCCTCACGCGCTCCAGCCACTTGGCCTGGATGTGCTCCACATTGACGAACGCAACCTTGGTGTCAGCCTCAAGCTTAGTGTCGAGCCTGAGAGCCTCAGCCTCAGCTTGTGCCATGTCCCATTGGTCCTACCGAGCCATTAGTAATCGCGTTGACCTGAAGCCTACACACCATGCACCATCGTGTCACCGAACTCGCATACCCACATCTCCTGCTCCTCCTCAAGATCTTCTCTGTCATTGGGCATCGACTTGATGATGGCTTCGACGCATTCAGTGGCCGACTTGAAACCTTTTGCACATCTTCTGTCAGTGAAGGAGGCCCGCATCATTGAGGGTGCATTGCTTGTCGAACCAGGATTGGAATTGCAGCATCGTTGACTGGGGAGAGATGTTAGGGGTAGAAGTGAAGGAAGGAGAGCAACCGACACGTGACTTCAACACCACAACCGAGCACCATGAAATCCAAACTCTGCATTGTGCTGACTAAGCCAGTGGACCTGACTAGGAACAGTCAGAAGCAAGTCTCCTGTGGATGTAGAGTGCAGTATGCCTCTATGATTACATCAGGTGTTTTTCACACTTTCCAGGAGCCCACTATCGCTCTGCAAACTCAGCCTCCCTTCCCCATCACTCTCCGAATGTTTCCGCATGATGCCGAGCTCACCGAGTGCATGGTCGAACCCTCGGCACCTCGCTATAGCAGTCGGTCCATTTCCATACATCACGTGCCCGTTCCATTGGCCCCTGCATAGCCTTTCTCGTAACGCCCTTCTTTCTTCTATATTCCAAATTTGTACATATTGTGATTGCCACTTACGGCTTCGGCCATTATGTAATATTTTCCGTCACATGTCACTCTACATAGTTCCTTAATACATATGTGCTATGTCTCACAGTCTCGGGAATGCCCAGGACTATAAAGATTTGTCCTTCAGAATTAGAAATCAGCTTCCTTTAGCTCATATTCATCACTGACCATTTGGAACAACTACTGACCATTTTATCTACCGCAACCACCGCCGCTACCACCAACTTCCACTATTTTCACTGCCGCCCATCTCCTCTACTACCATCCTTCTTCATCCACCTCGGGAACGCTTGGATTTGCTTTTTCCTTATCGCTAACCAGTCAAGCTCAGCCACACATCTCGGCCACTCCTCTCTCAACCTCGGGCATACGTCTCGGCCACCTCGTCTAAGCCTCGGCTTCTGCCGCATCACCTCAGTCAAACCTCAGGACCATCTGTAGTTGTTTTGGACACTCCGTTTCTGGATGCCTCTACCCAGAATCTCTTTGGGGTGAACATATCGCGCCCACACTCTCTCCTGATGGCCAGGACTAGAGAACTTAGTCTCCTAGTTCCTCACAGCTGTTCTAGGATCTTTACAACATGCTTGAGAATTTGAAGGTATTTATGACTGAGAGCGAGATTCCCACTGTGCTGATCACACATGGTGGTCAAAAGAGCTGTGCACCATTGTGCAGATTCGATTTCAGTGGAGGCAAGAGCAAGCCATTTTGCAATGCAGTCATGATCTGCTCATTTGGCATCAAATGCTGATAATAAAACTCTGTTGGGCATTGCAGAAAGGGCAGCAATGAACGCATCCTTGCTCTGTTATGTGTGAGACAATTATTCAACTAAGCGAGAGTATTACAACTTACTTCTTGTACTTCCCCAACAGTTAAATCGGTGGCAGAAGTTATCCCAAGTGATCATACAGCATAATCCAGCCCAGGAGGAACTGGCATGTTTATGCATCTGCTGGAATAGGGGTGGAAGCAGTGTGTATTGAGGGAAAGTGGTTGGACAAGTCTAGTTTGTCTGGGGAATCGTTCATGCAGAGGGGAGGGGGGTGGACTGAGAGAAATAGGATGGGAATGGGCAAGGGTAGTGATCCCTTTGTCACCACAAGATAGGAACTTCAAGTTAGCCTGCAGGGGGTCAAGCACAGTATAACTCTCCTTTGGACTGGGCAGAGAGGACAAATTCACAGATGGTGTGAGAGAGGGCGAAAGATGGGGTACAGTTGAGCTCAGGCTGCTCGGGGGCATGCTCGTGGAGCAACTCTGTGATGGAAACCAAGGGGCAGTTGGAGTCAGTACCTGAGTTTGAAAGGTTTGTCAGTTCACGATCAAAAACATGAAAACCAGCCAAAGCATTAAGAACAACTTGCAGCAAAACATCTGCACCTGTCGCTCTACTTTTAGAGTAGGAGGAGAGTAAGAACATGATCACAGAGACTGAGTAAAATTCAGCTCGATTGTGCCTTCCACTACTCAGCTATTACTGCATTGAACAAACATCACCATGGCCATGACCAAACAGGAATAATATAAACATCACCATACATGGCCAATGCATTTCAAATAGGAATAGCTTGTATTGCATGACAATATACAAACTACCATGACTGGCAAGGGCCAGTAATACATCATGATCTGGAAAAAGGTAAGAAGGGTGAGTGGAGGAGGATTTGAAACACCACAATACCCTCAGCTTGTCACCATGCATCGAGAAGGAAGCAGAGGCAGAACAACACTATGCCACATCCTCAGCATCACCCTGCCGCATCATCACAAACTCCCTACCGAGCTTGAGTGCATGATTTTTGTCCATGTGCCCCGCCAAACAGCCCATAGATGCCTAACAGTTGTGCATCGAGTCAAAGTCTGGTATGTCTTGTCAATAGGTTGTAAAATAGCACTTACCTGATGGACTCAACACAGGGTTGAACCTATCACACAGTCTGTCTGACCACCAACCAAAGGGCACTGATGTTCCTTCAGTCAATCCATCATTGCCCAGACTTTGCTCGATCATTGGTCGAGATTCTTTGCCTCAATGCATCAGTTAGCCTGGAAGTAGCCACATGAATCCTTACCCTGTGTCGCGGCATAAAGTCCCTCAATATACGCTTTCTGTGTCACCTCCTTAGCAAAAACCCCATCTTAAAGTCTCTTGAGGCTCTCACTTGTATCCAGGTGCTCTATGTCGATCTTTCATCAATCTTCAACACAGGTGATATATTCTTACCAAACGTCTCAATCTTCCACCACATTACCCATCTTCATCTGGCAAACGCCTGGGCATCCTGGTACCCTGCTGAAAATGCAATTGGCCTGCAGGATCTAGTACAAATCACTCACCTTTCCACCTACTTGTCTACCACTTGCATGTCACCATATCTGTTGAGAAAGATCCTTGATGGCAAGAACCTCATGGTCCTGGTACTTTGGAAGAGATCCGACATCATCCCTGACCATGTAGCTGTGCGTTTTCTTGCAGACACTGGCATTCAGGACAGTCGCATCCTGGTCCTCGATGCTTCATTGTTCAGGCACCATATGTTGGATGAAGGTTTCTGGGCATGTGCAGAACGTGTGGTTAAATCACGAGAGGGCCATAAGGTACGTACAAAAACTTGAAGCACACCCAACAACCACCACATTGATTCGACACTCTAGCTACATTGTCTGTTGAAGAAACTAATCACATCATTCCGTTTATGGTGAGGAATACAGAGACCAACTTCCACACAGAGGCAGAATGGATGATCAAGACTGACGATGAGTCCAGTACCTTGGGTGACGAATCTTGTGATGAATCTGATATTCAGTAATGTAACCAGTGCAATGCGAATGATTAATGATTTTGAAATCTGTGAAAAGGTTGAGTCGTACATGACAGATTGAGGGATAGTGATCAAACTTGAATGTAATAGAACCTCAGCAAGCGTGGTGGACGAGGTGGAGACATCATCATAATACACCTCACCACTTCAATAGAACAGAAATGCAGCTCAGCCTCGAGAGCATAGTAGGTGGTGAACAGTTCCATACCTTGCTGCTTCCAGTGCAGAAGACCTTGTACCGAGTCAGCGGGGACCAGTGAGCAAGGCTGCGTGACCTCAGATGCATTTGTTGAACACTCAACCATCAAGGATTTATATAGCATGTATGTTTTCCACACCTTGTTTTCAGTCGCAACATGTGTATGATAATGGTGTGCCATTGCAATGATCATAAGTGTCAGAAGGCTTGATGATGTCGTGATCCATTCTTCTGGTGAAAGACAGTTCTCACACTGATGGAAATGGTGATCTCAGTAAGTCCCTTTCTATTAGGTGTCCATTTCCATAAAGGCTCACTTCTGTCCTCACAATCTTGCAAACACACATAGTAGATATCAACTTGCCCTGGAGGAAAGTTCTAGAGTCGAAATCGATGTTCCACTTCCCAGACATGGGCTCAGACTGAAGCCGAGAATCGGTTATTCGACAAGTCTGCATATTTTCACCTACTGCGAGCTTGTGGACGTTGTCAGGAAGCAGTATGGGGGTATTGACTATGATTGGGGTATCAGGTCTGCATCCACTGATTTCATAAGTCATATCAAGTTGGCGCTGCCAGGAGTGACAAAATTGAACTCCTGAGAGCGATCATGGATGAGGCATTCTCGACAAAGGTAGGGGGCAGAGTTCCATGCTTCACTCAAAGTCACTGTTATCTGATACAAGGTGGTTCGAATCTAGGTCACTACTACATTGCACGACACTCCATCCACTCATGCAGCAACACCCAGACGTATGCTGAGATCATCAATTTGGTGACCACCATTATCCAAAATGTGTGATGGCTTGATTTTAATCTGGCGCTGTCATCATTTGAGCTGAACATCAGAGGGACATGGCATTTGATCTATATCTCAAGGACGTCAAGGGGAGCTTGAACTTGCCAAGGTTCTTGTTCACATTATCCATCCCGTTAACCCAGGCCTGGGACAAGAGTATTGATGCATTTCCAGGATGGTGCAACTGGATGTGGAGGTAGTGGTGAGCAATGGATATGGGGCAAGCAAGTATATTTCTGAGCAGGTGTGTTCAAGCTTCAAACTGGTTGCAGTGACAGACCTGACTTTCACACAGAGATCCTGGCCAGGAGCAGCTCAGGGTTGCCAGCAACCTCGTTTAGGATCAGGCAGATCACGGGTGGTGAGCTACGGGGCGCATGGTTATTGGCAGACTGGGTTCCCATGATCGTCAAGTTGAACGTAATGCTGGTTGTTGCTCATGGCTCATGGGTCACGGTGAGTGAATGTAATGCCACCCATTTCCTCTGTTTATTAACACATTGTGCCAAGGTCACTTCATGACTCCCTATGTATGCCATCTCAAACACAATACTAGATGTTGCATTTGTGAACGAGCCATCTTCCATCGCCATAACCTTGGTCCACCCATGGCCCATTTCATGGCCTGCATCGCTCATGCGAGTATCAGAAGGAGCTCCCTGATGGCAAAAAGGAAATTAACTGGGAATCCAGTTTATTTACCCATCTGAGTTATGGTGCAATACAGCATCACTTTATATCCAGTTTCCGATCAATCTAGGGACTGAGTACTGAACCGCTTCAATTAGATCACCAGGCCCAATGATCTGTGTTATGGCAGCTCCATTGTAAGCTAGTATTGGCCATGGCTACCTAAATGGGTAACCGCACTCTTTGTCGTTAATTACAACCAGGATTTGTGCAAGTCCAGTGACTGAAATAAAATTAAGTCTGGAATGGTGAGCATTTAGGCAAGATGGAATACTTTCCTTTCTACATCGTTCATCAGACAAATCAGCATTACCGCTGTATTCCATACCCCACATTTGCTGAACTGCTGACGACACTGGATGAATGCCAACCCAACTTCGGCTGGACGGAAAAATTCTCTCAGCCACTTTTATGGCTTTGCAGCAATGCTCGTCCCTTGGATTCCATTACAGTCGACTGGCTTGAGTTCTTGCTGCTGGAATCCCTTTGCATCATCTTTGATTTCCCTCCAACTTGGGTATGGACATTCTGTGAAGAGGCTCTGCATGCCTTGGAAGATGCTAGGGCCCAAGCAGTGCAACAACACTGCAAGAGTCATTTGGACTGTCCCGAATGTGATGGGCTGCTTAAGGCATGTGCCAGCTGCATTGACCTGCTAATTTTCTTAAACTTATGATGACATGCCTATAGAATTCTACTTACATTGCAGCCGAGTTTTAGTGGGCAAGAGTACCAACTAGGAACTTTGATATCAATCCCATCAATGCATAGTAGTTGAAACCATTCACAATTAAATCTTAATGCATATACTGATATCTTAATTACTTGACCCAGTTGGATTGGCAGCAGCCTATGTCTACGTCATGGGCTACTACTTTATTGAATTACAGCTGAACCCTTTACTGTAATGCTGTCCTGAATTCCTTTCAAGCAGTCACTACGTTGACGTGCCTCCCACACAGCACTTCAGGCTAGTGGCGCTGGTCAATCAGAATACTGATCTGCTTTCTATGAATCTACCTGAATTTTCTATTTAGCAACTTGGATGACACTATACTCAGGAAAGCACTGCCAATCAGGAAAGCAGTGTTGTATTGTAACACAGCCAAGTAAGCTTCTGTTCGTTTTGCAAGTTCTCATTGGCTCAGATAAGCCCAAAGAGCCAGTGCAACAGTTGTTGCCCTGGACTATTCCAAATGGAGGTTGCCTGGGCAGCCTCAGACTCAGCTCTGATATGGAGATTACTAGTAGTACTAGTACTAGGCCATGGCCATGGGCTAAAAATGAAACTGGTGTGATACGTAACACCTTGATCATGGAGCAGCAAGTTTGAACTTACTACTTATTGACAGCCTTTGAAAGAGAAAGCTTCGCTCATTTTTCCAATGTCGTCCATGTCAGTTACCCTTCCTCATCAGTCTGGCTATTTTCCAGGTTGGAACTTATCGACTTCTGAGTTGCAAACCTCTACTCTGGCAGCCGCTCAGTCCAATGACTCAGAACATGAGGTCCAAGCTCTCAAGCGATGCCTCTGCACTGTCGAAGCAGAAAATGCACTGATACACAGCAAGATCAGCAAGAAGCCATAAGTGGACTTGACCACATTACTGTATCCACTCATACATTGTCCGATGGCAGCATCAAGACCCTGTTGAAGGAAGAACATGCTGTGTGATGGCTCGTCACCCTTGCCGAACCAATATCAGACATGATCGCAGAGCACGACTGTCAGCAAATACAGTGACCGTGGTGATGATCAAGGCTGAGTCCACCCCTGAGTATGGTTTTGTTCCATTCACTGTACTATGCAAACGATACACAAAAATCCAGCCAGAATCATACATTCAGCAACTTCCAAAAACTCGTAATTTGGTGCCCGACAGTGGCAAATTTATTGGAGATTGGGCAGTTTGACTCATATGCCTGCCAGGAGGTATGTAAGTTGGTTATGTGACTTTGTCTTATTGCATTTCCACTTGCAAAGGTACAGGCAGGTGCTGATGGAGCCAGGGGGGACAATGCATCCTCCTTGAAAGGTGAGGTCATAGAATGGATAACAGCAAGCACCGAACAGGTGGAGCCACCTTTGTCTACTTGTGATAAAGAAGGGCGTGGGCTGAATCATATGATAACTGGCCACCTCCTCTGTCTGGTCAACTATGACTGGGCGGACGTCAGGTCAGTGTGACTCAGTAAATCATCATGAAATGCTAACACCACCTTAGATAGTGTACGCACATGTATCCGAGAGTACGATTCCAACTTCCGCGTCACAGCATACAGCTGGCCATTGTTTCTCTATCAAAACTATGTGTATGATCCAAACTCACCCTCTCATGGGTTATTCCAAAGTGAACTCCTCGTCAAGGTTGGGTTTCTTTTTCAGGTCAAATGTCAGTTTTGATCAGTCCATCCAGGCTTTCAAATGTGTTTTTACCTCTCCCACATCCACTCGTCACTATGATGGCAGAGGTAATAACAATGCCTCTCAATGCAAGGTGCCACATCCACGTACCCACATTGCAGAACTCCTCAGAATGAAAACTGTGCAGCCATGAGCTATAGCTTACATTGTAGTCCAGGTACAAGCTTTCATTCATTGAAGCTCCATAGTATTGCTGAGACACTGATAGCTTCACTTTGCTCTGTCGAGTGCCTCCTCTTGGGCAGTGGTAGACAAAGATTTCAACTATGAAATCTTTTACAACCACATCGTCAAATACTTTGAAGCCCCAAACTCTCCAAGCAAATCAGCCAAAATAGAGATTCTACTTCACTGGTGGAACTGGTCAGTATACACCAATATGTTCGCTTCTTTCATCTGATGCTTAATTCCACATTGTAGCACTGTGTTTGGCCATCAAAACATGTCAGACTATCGACCTCTCCTCCCTGAGTCCCTCTCTGTTGCACGTTCCCGCAAGTAGTGTCGTGCTCTCACAATGTGGTAGTACTACTGCTATTGTATATAAATATCGAGAAAGAATAATTTCATTGGTTGCTAAATATATGAGGTGTGGAATGACAGACAAGCATCTCATAAATGATAATATTTGTGCATTTATTGGGCCCATTAGCCATAAGAACGAGAAATCACAATACTGACCTGGTCCATCAATGTTGTACACAGCATCGCATGTAGCCCTATACATCAAAACTTTATAATGCTCTGTCTTTTGCAGCAATACCGGAACACAATAAGAATATTAAATAATATTGGAGTGAATTGCATTTCATGGAAGTACTACCAAATCTGGGAGGAGATACACAATATGTCAGAGTGGGGATGACATGTGCATTTTGAGTAAGTCTTTATCTGAGGTCAGCAATGTTGGAGCGCAGCATAAATATTAAACAAGAATGGAGTGAATTGCATTTCATGGGAATACTATCAGATAGTGTTGCCAAAGTTTGGTTAACTACAAACCAGTTCAGTTTTCCCCAGTTTTTTCTCAGTTTGGTTTAGGTAAGCAAACTCGACCAACTTGTAAACTAAGTTCTGGTTTCCCACAGTTCAGTTTCAGTTTATAACTGCATAAAACCATAAACCAGTCTCAAACTGGTTCAAACCAGTTTCAATGTCACAAAAACACTAATAAAAGTACAAACAACATGCAAAAATCACAACAGATGAATTTACAATCAATGACCATCATTCTCACGTGTCAACATTCGATGACAATTGGGGGTTTGCGAGATACATTTTGCAAGGTCTGGCTGGCGCCGTCTAACGAGCGAGATGTAATCATGTACGAGTTGTCTGACACAGCTGAACGTACCTCTTAGTCCAGGTATTTAACATAGCACCGTCGTGCTGCTTCACGGTGACTAAACAAATGCTAGACGCTTGCCAATTGAAAATGGGATGGCCTGAAGTTGTCGTGGCGTTCCGAAAGAGTAACCGGAAGTGTGTGTAATCTGGCTTCTCTGTGAATGATAGCGCACGGGAATACTTCAAAAATTGTGCAAACTTGGGAGGGAACCCATTGCACAACTCTTCCACTGAGGTACTTCGTTTCATTTCAAGAATGTTGCTTCACCGTATCTGAGTGATGTTGAACCACGGTAACGATCCATGCATAAGATAGATCAGCAGGTAACATAGAGACTCCAAATCATCTCTATGACTGAGCTCGTTGCCCTGGTGAGTGTTGATGGATGCAAATGCTGGTGTCCCAATGAAAGGTAAGCCCTCTTGAAACAGAATATAAATATGGGTGTGGGAATCCCGATACTGATGGGTGGCACTGAAATCTACCAAGTACAGCACGTCGTTTTGTGCAGTGTCCCCAATGAGGATATTACCTGGTTTGATGTCACAATGAATGATGTTGCGCGAATGGATAGCCTCGAGGCGAGTGAGCTATAGATGGAGGGAAGGTGGTGAATAGGTAAATACTGATGAAGCAAACCGAAACATACCATCTGGTCAGCGATCAGAGCTGTTGTAGTTGAAGAAAAGGCCCGCCCGCAGATATTGAAAATGTCCTCGAGTGAAGGTCCTAGGGATGTGAGCGCGAGGATATTGCATCCTGATTCCTGTTCAAACCAGAGTGATTGAGGAACCCCAAAGACTCCATGCAAGCATGTAAGGACACGATGTTCGTGCTTGAGTGAACGATGGTTCAGTCCCGTGTGGCCGACCTTGACAACAAATTGATCATTGGCATTGGTAAGGCTAGAGGCCTGAAAAACTGTCCCTGTTGGGTCCCGCGTAGTGTAAACACAGGTTAAAATCCAGAATTTCTTACCAGATGTCCCGGCACCAAGTTCAGTCCCCAACTTCAACTGATGGTCACCAAAAAGAAAACTTGACATAGTAGGGTTGATATGATGTACAACAGGGAGAGAAAGGACACGTATGAAACAAAAGAGATGCAACACAATGACTGCTTGCAAAGGACCTCAGATATACCAAAGATGGGCGGCAGTTGAATGTTGAATGTTAAAACATGAGACATTCACTCGTCAACAGTGTCACAGCCACGCTCAGCATGCCTAAATGGACAGATTACTACATAACAGCAGATGAATCATCATTGTGATCTGAGACAAGCACTATAGTATGACATTCTACATGAGGTTTGCAATGGCAGTCTCATCACATTCAACTGCTCGAAAGAGCCCATCAACTGCATTTCTCATATCTACACTCTGCAGTCCCGTGTGATCAGCAGTGAGGGGATCTTCAGGGTCATCCATAACATCCCACTGGCTGACCACTTCATGCTGCAAGAAGTCAAGCTGGTTGTTCTTGAAGTTGTGTTTGAGCATTTGAAGGGCTTCCATGAGAGTTGGAGTGATCTTGTTCCTCTTCTTCATGTCTGTCACATTCACAGGCAACAGAGGAGGCTTGAATAGGGAGAAAGTCCATTGCAATTGCAAAAAGAATTGGATAGCTTTTGCAATTTGCCTACATGGGCATGTTAGTATCCATTGTGTGATATCTAGGATCAAGAAGCAGTACATTCCAAAACCTCAATGGATCATCACCTTGTCTTGTCAACACACTCTGAGTGTATGAATGGTACTTGTCTTCCACTGTATTCACCACTTCTTGGGTATTTTTTCGACCACCCATGTCCTTGATACAAAGTCGTGCAGCAATGGTGCCGAAGTCTTCAAAATCACGGGATCTAGATTCCGTACATGTCTTCTGGGGGAGTCGAGAATGGTATTCGTGCATCTGATTTGAAAGATGAACCAATGTGATGCATAGAAGCATCGACATGTACCAGATTTAGAATAGTTTGCTTGGCCAAATGGATGTACTCCTGGTTCTAATGTTCTTCTATCCAACTCATGCGAATCGATGGCTCGGTAACTATAAATGGAGCATTAAACTCAGTATTATTGGTCACAGACGAATAGGACATACGCATTGCCATGATGTAGGCAGTGGTGTCATCCATGTGACTGTAATATTTGGCAGCTCAGTTGATGCCGATGTCTAACCATGGTTTGAGGTGGGGTTTACTGTCTTGAAGCGCCTCCCATCCAGTCATAAACAACTCAAAATATGGCACCGAAAATCCAAGGCGTGGAAGTTTTTCACCCGAAACACGCTGTTGAACCACATGGGGGATCTACCACCGTTGCTCAGTCACTGCAGATATACATTGAGTTTGTAATGACACACTTACGTCGAGAATTGCGTGATAGTCACCAAGTACTCTCCATTCCTGATCTGATAACTTCAGCTTCTCCAGTTCACGGTGGTTGGGTAAACTCAGAAAGTAATCTACCACCTGGCATAAACCAAAAAAAAATATTCAATTACTGGATTCTGTGGTGTCAAAAGTAACTCGAAACTTACTGAACGCATCTCAATAAGACGATCTATCATATCGTATGTAGAATCCCACCTCGTTTCAGCATCACACTTTAACTCATGCTCGGGAAGTGTCTTGATAGGGCTTCCAGGAGGTTGAAACCAGTTTTTCGCATTGCCGAGTTTAATGGTATCCAGAAAGTCATCCTGATGAAGCCCGGATGAACGGACCGCGATGACGATGGAATGGCCTAATTTGATAGGGTCCTTTTTGACCACAGTCATGTATTTTTCACAATCAGCTTGGTTTGGGTATGCGTCAGCCCAGGCTTCCATCATCTCTTCGACCGAAGAAGTTGAGAAGCTGTTCAAGACATGTCTCACGCACAGATGAATAATGTGCAGGAAACATCTGATTTGCCGATCACGTGCATCAAACTCGATATCCCATGCATGCAACAGGGTTTCTAAGTTCTGCATGCACGTTTCATTGTTCAAAGCATTGTCCATCGAGAAATGTCCAACCTAGTGATATTGTCTCAGCCAACAATCAGTTATAAGTAGGCCATAAACGAACCTTTGACGTAACGCCAACATGGTCGAGCAGTGCGAGTATTGTCTGCGCCAACAATGCACCATCGTGGCTCCCTTTCATGCATGTAAAACCGATCAGTGCGGATCGCAACACCAAGCAGTTGTTGGAATCTTCGGCAATCCAATGGGCTGTAAGGGCAAGGAAGCCTGCTCTATTGTTTGCTGACCAAGTGTCGGCTGAGAACGAGACTCAACCAAGTGCATTCTAAGTAGGGAAAATCAGGAGATAGGATACAGAAGCAACAACTACACACATCGAACTCCTGGCCAAGAGCAATGAGATATTGCCCCCACGTTTCGATGATCTTGTTGTAGATGGTCATCTGATGAGGTATGTCAGACTCGCAGAGGTTATCCTGAAGGAACAAAAGAAGATCCCAGAATTCTCTATGGTCTACGACACTGATTGACTGTGAATGCTAAGTAAGTGTTCAGTGTTCAATAAAATTCAGTGCACCTGGTCGTCCGCCACAATGAAGGAAATGAGCTGTTTGATGAGCTTCTCCTTTGAAAAGGGAGGTAGAGCGGATCGACCATTAGGGTCATCGACCACTTCCTGGCTGGCTGCAGGTGCTCGTGCATGAAGACCCCCGAGCGTTCCGTTCTTGGCTACTGCTTGGCGCATCTCTGTGATTGTGTAGCCCAGCAGTATAGCCTTCTTGATGCTGTCGAGCCAGATCGGCCAGCCATGTGCTTCCATGAGCTCCAAGTACTTGTGGATGTGCCAACAATCGAGGTGGCCACGAAGGGTGGATGTACCAGACTTGGCTGCATAGATGTAAGTACGCCGTGTGGAATACTTGTGCTCCCAGGCGGTCAGGTCAGTGTTGTGAATTTCCCTAGAATGTTCAGAATGATGGTTTGAAAACAAAGTTAAGATGAGAGGGACATACCTGCAATGTTTACAAATAGATCTCTCCACAGTCCATTTGAAGAAGTATTGGACGTCAATGGTACTTGTGGTCTTCGTGGATTGTGTTCGAGAAGGATCAACAAATGGGTCATGGACTGTGACTTGGGCAGGCTTCGAGTTCTTGAGTGGACGGCCAGATCAAGCCCTAGGAATGTTATCATCGACATCATCAGTCTCTGACTCAGTATCCCCGGTGAGCTCTCCTTCAATATCTATTTCCTCCCTGCCCTCATCATGCAAGTCTAGGATGCATGCAGAGCGGGATCAATGTGCAGAGTGAGCAACGACTTGAGCTGCTGCCACTTTCTGGATAACCCGTTTGGCCCGACCTCCTCGTCTGGGCATCGAGGGTGCAAGTGTGGCCTCTGAAGGATCTTGGTTAGCCTGAGTTTTTGCTTTTCGTGCCATGAGAGTGAGGAGTAGAGGAGTAGAAAGAGGGACACCAACCGTGCATTTTTTCTGTCGCCTTTAGGCTGATTCCAGAACGAAATTGAAGAGGCAATTTGAGGTGCAGTGGCTTGGCAATGAACACATGTTTTGAAGAGTCATTGAAAAACAGGTGCTCGGAAGAGAATTCATGCTTACAAGGATTGGCCGACAACCACGCAAATGGTAAGTATCAACAAATAGACACAATGATTGTATCTTGATCTAAAAGTTCAATGGTTCAGCCATGTGCGTGATGATCGATGACTTCAAGCTTTGAAGGGACTATCGTCGAAGTATGAGACAATGTCACCGACCGTGGACTCTGATATCAGATTACATAATCAGACAGTCTAGCAAGCCATGCACAATATAGTAAACATATACCGACTGCCAGCCTGTGACAGATTCCAATTGGTCACCAGGGTTGCGATGGACCCCTTGCCCGCTTCTCCAAGTCACTGCACTGGCTTGTCAACTGCTGACCCAGCTTCCTGTGGAACAGCATCTGGACCCTCACACACGTGCCTCTGCTTCTTGCGAGATGATTTGGCAGAAGCGCTAAGCTTGCGCTTGGTAGCAGTGTGCCACTCGCTATAACACTCGTGTGCGGCCGTTCCCATGGCCGTTTGGAATGACCGAAGCACAGACTTCCAGGGTATCTGCAACATTTCCGTGGGCCGACAAACCCATTCAATGAGCTCGTTGTCTGCCTGACTGGCCTCCATCTCAGCGATGAGCGATGCCCTGAGACGTCTGGAAGTGCTGTCGATGAGTGAATCGACCCTCGACAGATCTTGGGTCGGATAAAGTTCCTGAGAAGCGATCAACACAACAAATGACGCAGAGTAATCACATACCCCAAAGGCCATGAATTCGTCTTGAAGGTCAACATCGATGGTGAGAGCACCATTGGGGCGATGAAGGTACACCTCTACGGTTACTCGTGTTATGGAAATCCAGGTGAACTCATCCATGACCACGGGCCCTAAGCTATTGTCAGCAATAGGCAGCATAAATTCCTTGTATATGAGGAGGGGTCCAGAGCGCAAGTTCTTTGCAATGTCTGTGCTGAAGTGACCTAACACAGGACACGACCGTCGGCCTCAACTAACCAAAGAAAAAGGGAACTTAAGAGTGGGGGACCGCGACTTAGGTCACAAAGACACAAGAGGTCGAAGCTGGGGACAGCTCGACTCTTGGCCTGGTTTATATATTGTCTACTACATTAAATACACGAGGCATTAGTAAGCTACATGTGTCTAACATGAGGCGGTCCAGACTAATGATGTCATAGATAAGAGATAGGGAGGTCCAGACCTCTGACGTCATTGATGATGTCATGTCACGTGGTCGGTCTAGACCAGTGATGTCATATTACATAAGCTGGTGTGCCACACCATTGTGATGAGAAAAAGAAGGCGCGTTTGAATAGAGTTACAACACTACCCCGTCTTTAGGTTGAGATTCCAGATCAACCGGAGTCATAAAATAGAGAAGCGAATTCTTGGAGAGTTATTCCCTGGACTTTTTGAGGCGCAGCTGGATTTTTTCGATGAAACTCCTTAATAGCCAGAGGAGCATTGGTAAGATCAGCAGCCGGCTGCCATGTAGCGTCACTGATGTCATATCCTTTCCATTTCACTAAATAAGAAAGACCACGTCTAGTGGAGCGAGAATCCAGGATGCTTTCAACTTCAAATTCCTCAGATCCATCTTCAGAAATATGCACCGCATCAGGCTTGCTGACAGGTTGTCCTGGCAATTGATCTTTAAATGGTTTTACACGAGAAATATTAACGGTAGGGTGTATTTTTATTCTGGCCGGCAGTTTTAGTGTGACCGTGTTAGGCGAGGTCTTCAAGACATCAAACGGACCGATCCATTTTTGTGTTAGCTTCGCAGAAGCATAAGGTAACTGTAAATGTTCCGTGGATAGCCAGACGGAATCCCCAATTTTGTATTCCGGTGCTACCGATCGTTTTTTCTCGGCCTGCACTTTCATTTTTTCTGCATTTGCACGAAGAGCATTTTCTACTTCGGCGTGTGCTTTTCCTAGCTCTGTCTGAAATCGACCGGCGATGGAAGTATCGTGTTTCACTTCAAAACCCATGCGTGGCATGTAATTTCTGGTGACTGCAAATGGGATGCTACCAGTAGCGCGGGTGACAGTGTTATTATGCGTGAATTCCGCCATTTTATTCCAGCCAAGATTCCTGATTCTTGGATACGTAACAACGCAGATATTGCGCGAGATCTCGGTTAACCCGTTCTGTTTGTCCGTCTGTTTGCGGATGATATGCGGTAGAGAGTTTCTGTTCTATTTTAAGCAATTTACACAACTCGGTTGTGAATGCTGAAGAGAATTGTGGTCCTCGATCTGAAACAACAGTTTTGGGCAGCCCGTGCTTACACCATACGTGATCCCTGAATAATATAGCTAGCTCTTTTGAGTTGATGGCCTTAGAGCATGGCGTAAACACCACTTCTTTAGAGAATCGATCCACGACCACACAAATGGCGTCTATGCCTTTGACTGCGGGAAATCCAGATATAAAGTCAACAGAAATATCCTCCCAGGGATGTTTAGGAATGGGTAGCGGTGCGAGTTTTCCTGCCGGAGGACGAGACAACGATTTTGACTGTGCACAAATCTGACAACGATCGACGTATTCATTAATTTCCTTCTTCATCTCAGGCCAGAAAAAGTGCTGAGAGATGGTTGATAAGGTGCGCTGTTGACCTGCATGTCCAGCGATTGGAGAATCGTGGCAAAGAGTGAGAAGTTCTATCCTCAGTCCTGGAGGTACGAATACACGATTAGAGTCGTTGATGAATACAGATTGTTTTTCGTCAAACCAGCAGGTAACGGACGATGGTATTTTTAAGTTTTTGGACATTTTCTGTAGTTTCTCCAGGAAAGGTGATTCGAGATGTACATCATTGATGATAACCTGCGGTGGAAGCACCGTGATGTTTTCGTTAAGGTTTTGCACAGCATCACCATGATCTGGTCGCCGAGATAAAGCATCGGCTCTGGCGTTGGTCGATCCAGGTTTATAGATAAGGACATAGTTGAACTCCTGTAAAGTAGCATGCCATCGAGCTTGGCGTGGCGACAATGTTTGCGGTTTTTTCCAGTATTCGAGATTTTTATGGTCTGTCCAGATCTCAAATCGTGGACTTCCAATAAGGTAGTGACGCCATTCTTTTAGTGCGCGAATGATAGCGGCCATTTCTTTGTCGTAAATAGGATAGTTACGCTCTGCGGCATCGAAGGAATGAGAAATAAAGGCACAAGGTCTCCAGAGACCATCTTCACAATGAACAGAGAGCACTGCTCCCGTGGCGATGTCTGACGCATCGGTTTCTACTCGTAGTTCTTTTGTAC